>JASAOC010002066.1:0-121976 GCA_030849835.1 Herpetomonas samuelpessoai | reverse complement strand
CATCGAGCAGGTGCTCCAGACCAAGAACGCCTCGTCCAACTAAGTCAACTGACTCTTTCGGACGATAGTGTGTCGTTCTGCCCGAGATGGATCGTTTTCCCCGTATCTTTTCTGACCACGTTCTTGTTTAGGGAAATGTATCAAACAAACGAGTATAAATGGTAAAATACAATCATGGTAAAAACACAAACAAACGAATAAGTGACACTCTCGTTGTGTCCGCTGTATTCTGACGTTAACCGGCATGTTTTCTTTCTCTACTTTTTCACTTCTCCAGCTTGTCTTCAGTGTTACACGCCTGGATGCATCCGGTGCCTTTGCTCTTTCTGCTCAAAGGGCGGATCAGATGAGAACGGCGCAAGTCGCTACGATTTATTAGTGCTTCGCCAGTCCACCTGCTGTCACAGCGGCAGTGAAGTAGCAAGGGAGTGTAAGCTAGACAAAATGCGAGAATCAACCAAAACATCAACAACAGCAACGAAAAGGGAGGGGCGAAGTTGGTGTGGTGGAGAACCCGGGTGAGGGTGCGTTGAGCAGGAAAGAGGGCTTGCTCACAAAAGCGCGCCGTGAAGGAACGCCAACCTCTTTGGCAGCACTACACCAAGTCTGAAGCTCAGGCTCCTGCGGGAGAAAAGAAACGCTTCATCACAGTGCACACTGCGTTTGCCGGCTCTCGTGGGAGCAGGTCGTGGTGAAGGACAGACACGACCAGCTGCAATTACTGCATCGAGGGTGCGACACGCAAGAAGGATACAGTCAGGCGTAACCGAACTGTGGACCCTGGAGTGCGAGGAAGAGGGACCCGTAAGAGTGGCATTCATGATACAACTGGCAACTCAGTATTTAAAAAAAGTTATAATAGACCATGAAACTTTCCTCTTCTCATTCCACCCATTCTCGGCAAATCTTGTAGCAGCGTATTTGAAAACAGTCAACACGGATAGCACGTGATAGCGGCGTGAATCAGCGCGCCACTTGACATACTTTGGCAAGTCTCTGCTTCTTTCCAGTCTTTTTTTTTTTTTTTAATTTCGTGTGTTGTTGTTGCTGTGACGATCCTCACAGCTCGTCGAAAACGAGGCGGTTCCCGTTGATCATAGAAGATCTATCCTATAAAATTGGCGCCGTTCCAGTATCTGCTTTTTTTTTTTTGTGTGTGTGTGCTCTGCGTGAACGCACGTTGGTGTTACTTTCTCCCTCGTTCACCCCTTCCACACCACTATCTGAGCACTTTGCTTGTGGGACATGAGCAACTACATTCACGACGTGGAGCTCACACTAAACGATAAGCAAGTGTGGCGTCCTGCAAAGGGCAACGAACACGTTTACCGTTATATCGTTGAAAAATCTCGTAGCGGTCGCGCACGATGTCGAAAGTGCTCGCAGCTGGTGCAGAAGGATGAGCTCCGTGTCGGCGTCCCCATTCGCCATGCCGCTGGCGACCACGGTTGGATTTCCGCCTGGCAGCACTTGCACTGCACGCGCATCGAAGAACGCGCGGACTATGAAGACATCCTGTACGGGTATAAGGACCTGACACCAGAGGATCAACGTGCAGTCATTGACGAGATCACATCGGATCGACTCCCAGATCACCTGAAGCCTCTTGACCCTGACGATCTCGTGAAGCGTGGGCGGCTACCCGAGGTGGAGCCTCCGCGCGAGCTTCTTCGCCCCTTGCTTCCGTACCAGAAGGAGGGCCTCGGGTGGTTGGTTAAGCAGGAGCGAGCCGATGTCAAGGGCGGCATCTTGGCCGATGAAATGGGCATGGGCAAGACGATTCAGATGATTAGCTTATTTCTCGCCCACAAGGTGCAGGGCCCCACGCTGGTGGTGTGCCCCGTGAGCTCCATGATGCAGTGGGAGGCGGAAATTCAAGAGCACACGATGCCGGGCTCCCTGTCGGTTGTCGTGGTGTACCGCACCACCAAGATTAAACGGGAAGACCTGGAGAACGCAGATGTGGTCCTCACCACGTATCCCATGATTGAGCAAGCGTGGCGGGTGTTGGTGAACAAGATCAAAGTCCCGTGTCCGTACTGCGGACAGCTCTTTATTCCCCGCCAGCTTATCGTGCACAACAAGTACTTTTGCGGTCCAAAGGCAAAGAAGACGCAGAAGCAACTCAAGCGCGAAAAGCTGAAGAAGCAGCCGAAGAAGGGCGGCAGCGACGAGGAATCCAGCGAAGGCGACGACGACGACGAGGACGCGGAAGGCTCCACCGACGCGTCGGATGGAGACACCAAGGCCACAGGGGCGGGCAAGAAGAAGAAGAAGGCTTCCTCCAAGAAGGCACCGCAGAGCCGCAAGGTCCAATCCAAGAAAACGATTCAGAAAGGTCTGCGCACGTTGCGTGTTGATCTGGACGAGGACGACAACAACGATGACGACAAGGACGAAGGTACCGCTCTCCATAGATCAGAAGCAGTCAAGGAGGAGGAGGAGGAGCTCAAGCCCGGCAAGGCAAAGCGGGCGAAAACAGAGTCCACGTCCACCGTGAGCACGTCGTCGCCGATGAAGCAGGAGGGCGGCGATGGAGAGGAGCGCAAAGGGCCGCGACCTGTCATGGGTCCGATTGGCATGTACCAAGAGCTGATGCGCGAGGCAGGGCGCCACGTGCGTAGCCGCTGGGACCCCATCCGCAAGCGCGCTGACGAGGATGATTCCAGCAGCAGCGGCGACGGTGACAATGACGACGATTCGGACGCTGCGAGCGAAGACTCCGAAAGCACCGTCTACGACAGCGCTGCGGAGGAAGCTGAGGAAGCGGAAGCCGCCCATCGCGAGGCCGAGGAGAAGAAACGCTTTGACGCCTTTCGCTGCGAGCAGTGCGGCTTTCAGCTGCTGCGCTACCCCTTCTGTCCAAAGACTGGGCAGCACCACGTGGTGTCGGAGGAGATTCGCGATATCATTGAGAGCGACACCGGCGGGGATGACGTGGACTTGAGTAAGTCCATCTTTCACTCCATCCAGTGGGCTCGCATTGTCCTGGACGAAGCTCACCGCATCAAGGGCCGCACCACCAGCACCGCGCGCTCCGCCTTCGCCTTGCGTGCGGAGTACCGTTGGTGTCTCACCGGCACCCCGCTGCAGAACCGTGTCGGGGATATTTACAGCCTGCTGCGCTTCATGCGGCTGACCCCGTACGCGCGGTACTACTGCAGCACCGAGGGCTGCTCCTGCTCCTCGCTCTCCCATCCGTTTTCTGGCACCTCGCTGCGCCAATGCGTGTTCTGCGGCCATGGCCCCGTGCAGCACTACGCCTACTTCAACAAGCTGATTCTCAACCCCATCACGCGCTACGGCTACATTGGGGAGGGTCGCCAGGGCATGATTATGCTCCGCAACGACGTCTTTGAAAAGGCCATGCTGAGGCGCACCAAAGCCGAGCGCGCGGACGATCTGCATCTTCCCCCGCTGGAGATTACGCTCCGGCGCATTACGCAGACCCCGGAGGAGCGCAACTTCTACGAGTCTCTGTACAAGAAGAGCACGGCGGAATTCGACACGTTTGTGTCCAAGGGTACGGTGCTGCACAACTACGCGCACATTTTCCAGCTCCTGAGCCGCCTCCGGCAGGCCCTGGACCACCCACTGCTCGTTGTGCAGGGCATGAATGTGGGCCCGGTGGTGCACGCCAAAGGGCTGTGCGGCCTCTGTGGCGATCCTCTCGACGAGGCCAGCACCATCAAGGTGAGCCCGTGCCGCCACGTTTTCCACCGCGTCTGCCTCGGACAGTTTTTGGAAAGCGCACCGGGCAGCGAGTTTCAGTGCCCGACGTGCTTTGTGCGCATCAACGTGGACCTCCGGCAGTTGCGCGAGGACTGGGACGAGGACACCGACGCTGGTGCAGCCGCGCTCCCGCCCGAGCTGGAGGACGAACTCAACTTTCATGAAGAGGGGGATGGGAGCAGCCCTGGCGCGGGCAGCCCGGTGAAGCCGGAGCCTGGGGAAGGGGAGCAGGAAGGGACACCTGTCAAACGAGGCCGCAAACGCAGTGGTCGGGGCGACGGCAGCAGCAGCAGCGGTGCGGGCACCTCCCCGGCGGCAACGGCAGCACGCAAGAAAGAGGACCGCGGCATCCTTGCTCGCGTCGACCCTGGCAAGCCGCTCGTGGGCACCAAGCTCGACGCCATCGCGGATTACATCCAGTCCATCCCCGCTGACGAGAAAGCCATTGTCTTCTCCCAGTTTGGCGACATGCTAGACCTGACGCAGTTTTGGTTGCAGAAGCGCTTTATCAAGTCTGTGAAGCTCTGCGGCTCGCTCACGCTGTCGCAACGGCAGTCGGTACTGCAGGCCTTTCTGCACGACGCCAGCGTGCGCGTCATCCTCATCTCGCTCAAGGCGGGTGGCGAGGGGCTTAACTTGCAGGTGGCGAACCACGTTGTTCTGATTGACCCGTGGTGGAACCCGGCGGTGGAGATGCAGGCGGTGCAGCGCGCCCACCGAATCGGGCAAACAAAGCCCGTCCACGCCGTACGCTTTGTTACCGAGAACTCTGTGGAGGAGCGCATGGTGGAGCTGCAGGATAAGAAGATGCTCGTCTTTGAGGGCACCGTGGATGGGAAGTTCCAGTCGCTGAGCAAGCTCACCGAGGACGATTTACAGTTCCTCTTCACTCGCTAGGTCACATGAGTGCCTCATTGCCTTCTTTGCCTTCCCGATCTCTTTTTTTTTTTTTTTCGTTTTGACATGTTCTGTGGCTGCCGTCCTCTTCGAGCACCCGTGTGCTCCCTCATCGGCATTGTCCATAGCATCCGTGTCCTTAATGTTTCCTCATCGCCGTCGTCATCGATTACACAAATTTCAAAGATGTTCGACGGACACCTTTTCATTTTCCCCTCTTTTTTTTCTTCTTTATACGTTGCTTTGCTCTCTATCACCATTTTTTTTTCCCTTTCACTCACCTCCCCTTTTGTCTGTGATCGCTGATCACTTCCTCCCTCTCCCGGACCCTCTCGTTCTGTCTCTTGAGGGTCATTAACGAAGGACGGCTCGTGCCCGTATCCTCGACGTTGGCCCATGCCTTCGCTGCCACCGACTCCACGCGTAAGCGGCAGTCAGCAGACCCTGGTACGACGCCACTCACGCACCGCAGGGATGCAGTGGGCCAGTTACTGCAAAAAGCGCACCAATTTCAGAGGAGCACACGAATCCTCCCGTGACAAGATCTCAAGGAAAGAAAGACAAAGGACACACATATTCCATCGTAAATACTTCTCACGCCCCCCCCCTCCACTAAGAACAGAGAAAATGAAAGAAGAGAATGTCTCTTTTTTAAAAGTAAATACTACGCGTCTTGCTGAAGAGCTATCATCGCTATTAAATGAAATACATTCTTCCATCCAGTGCCACGCAGGCACACACCGTTCAAGAAACCATTGAGACGCAGCGGAATGATGTTTGACAAGGACAACTGTATGCCCTTCAATATCGTGCTCTCTTCTTCCATCTACCTGACCGAACGCACACACACACACACGCCGACCCTCTCTCGAAAGAAATTTCTGTCAGAGTAAGAGCAGCGGAAAGCTTATTTTTCAAAAAAAAACTTTCTTGTCTCTGTCTTTTTTCTTCTGTCATCGTCGTAAGTATTTGTACCACGTATTCTCTCAGTTTCTCGTCTTTCGTTTCGCTTTAGATAACAGGAAGCTTCGACGTAGCAAGAGAACTGAACTCCCCCCGTCAACCACTTTCCTCCTTGTTCCCTTCCAAAACCATAGGAGAAGTGGACAGAACAGCGGCCTTCCTTGCCTTTCTATCACCATCGCTTTCATTAAAAAAAAAAAAAGAAAGAAGAGGAACCTCCTCACTCCGTACCTGAGCGAGCTCCTACATCAACATCCACCACTATACACATCGACACACACACACGCACACGCACACGGCGTACTGCATCTATATCAACCGCGATGGGTATTCCGCTTCCGAAGCCAGTGCTGACGCAAATCCAGGAGCGTCATGGCAACGCGATGTTCCGCTGCGGCTCTAGCTGTGTGAATGGCTACCGCGATAGTATGGAGGACGCGCACCTGGTCTACCTCAAGGAGACCTGGGGCTTCTTTGGTGTGTTTGATGGACACGTGAACGATGCGTGCTCGGCGTACCTCGAGACGGCCTGGCGCGATGCCATAGAGAAGGAAGGCAGTGCGATCCCTATCACCGATGAGCGCCTCAAGGAGCTGGCGCTACAGATTGACCAGACCTGGATGGACACAGGCCGTGAGGGCGGCAGCACGGGCACCTTCTTCTTCGCCTACAAGGACCCAAGCAACGCGAGTAAGGCGACGCTGCAGGTGGGCAACGTGGGTGACAGCCGTGTGATTGCCTGCATCGCCGGCGAGTGCAAGCCCATGACCGAGGACCACAAGCCGAACAACGAGGGAGAGCGCATGCGCATTGAGGATTGCGGTGGCCGCGTTGAGAACAACCGCGTCGACGGCAGCCTCGCCGTGTCGCGGGCGTTTGGCGACCGCGACTACAAGACCAACCGCGGTGGCCAGCTCGAACAAAAGGTGATTGCCCTGGCGGATGTCACGCGCACCACGGTGACGCTTAACGCTGGGGACTTTGCCATTCTCTGCTGCGATGGCGTCTTTGAGGGCAACTTCAGCAACGAGGAGGTGATTGAATTCATCAAGGAGCAGCTCCAGACCAGCGACGACCTGCCCGAGATTGCGGGCCGCGTGTGCGAGGAGGCGATCGAGCGTGGCAGCCGCGATAACATCAGCTGTGTTATTGTCCAGTTCAAGAATGGCACCGACTACGCCAGCGAGCCCCACCACAAGGTGATCGCAGGCCCGTTTAGCGCCCCCAAGAACACCAACTTCCGCAAGGCGTACCAGCTCATGGCAGACAAGGCCGGGGTCAGCATTGGCGCCCTGCTAGAGCAGCGCTATGATGCGATTGCGGCGATTGAGGACAAGTCGGAGCTCTCCGAGGATGAGGTGAACTTCTTCGCCGTCGGCCCTGGCGACGATCTCAAGGGCGAAGAGCGCACCGCCTTCTTCACTGACCTCTACTCCCAGGTGAACGTCCCTGCCTCTGGCAACTCCGAGTACATGGAACGCATCCAGCACCTCCAGCAGCAGGTGGGCGTACCGCTCCCCATCTTGCTCTCCCTCATCCGCGAGCCCGGGGAGCAGTAGAACGGAAGACAGGATATTCTTCAAGGAGAAGAGGAACCCATGTGTGAGGGAACCGGACACAGGAAGACAGACACTGGAGGAAGGGAGAGAAAGGGAGAGGGAAGGAGAACCCGGGTCGTAGAGGTGGATGGGACGGCCGTACTGGCCCGCTTTCCTGATTGTTTCGTTGTCCTGCGTGTGCTTCCTCCTCCCTCTCCTTCCTTCTTCCCTGCCTATTGTCCCCGAAAGCTTTCAAAGGTACCGAACAGCAAGAAAAGCGGTAGTCAGCGTCTGAGGTGCAGTGGAGGATGGTGGGAGAGAAGAGAAAGGGGGGAGGGGAGGGGGGGGAGGGAAGGAGAAAGGGACACAAGATCAAAAATACTTTCGTATCGATATGCGTGTCGTTGCCTTTCCTCCTGAATTCCGCTGACGTTGTGCACTTCTTTCGTCTCCCCTTCTCCTTCACGTCTCATCGTCCGGCTTCGTTGTTCTGCCTTTCCTTTCGCCTTTTTCGTATTCCTCCACGTTATTTCAGTTGCTATATTCTATTCCACCCCCCTCCTACTTCTTTTCCATCTCCTTCGCTTCCGGGTCTGAGGGGGAGGGGGGGGGACACAGGGTCTGTCCGTTAGCGCAGATGGATGCTGCGTTACCTGCGTTTACTGTCCTCCCCCCTCTTCCTCCTTCCGTCTCTCCTTCCCTGTCTTTCATGGTGGGTCCCTGCGCGTGAACGCGGTCGAGACACCTCTTTCTTTCTCCTTTGTATTTCCCCAGCTGACGTCTTGTTTCTTTCTTTTGTTTTCTTTCATGTTTGTTTGCTCTCCTACTTGCCGATAGAGTGGGTTGTTGTTTTTGTTGCTGCTGCACACTCATGTTTTTTTTTTTTTTTGAAATATTCGCTCTGACGCTTCGCTCTCTCTAAGTGAAGATATCCCTCTGTGTTTGTTTTGTCTTCTACTGTTGTTTTCGTGTGTGGACCACGTTCTCGTTCCATTCTTCATGGATCGGTCACGGGTAAGAAAGGTCTGTCTTCTCCTACCCTTCACCGCGTGGAGCCGACTCCTTTAAAAAATAATAATAATATATCCTCACACGGATGCCCCGCTGAATAGAATGCAAGAAAACACGTGCCATGGAGTCTTGACGACTGATATTGCAGCATGCTGCCCGGTATTCTTTGCCGCTTTTTTTCCGCCAGTAAACCCTTTCCCCTTCTTTCCCTCTCTTGGAAATAAGCTCCTTTCTTCCTGCTCTGCAGACGTCAAGAAGACTGCAAAGAGAAAGAGAAGAAGAACAATATGCGCTTCTCATTCCCCGTTTCAAATTTTTTTTTTTTTTTACGGACATGAAACACTCGAAAGGGTAGGGTAGCGGACTGCAGGGAAGGAGAGGGGAGAGGGGAGAGGCTGGGGAAGCTCACTCGGACACGTGGAACATGCCTTATCTATACATCGCCTCCTTTTTTTTTTCCCTGCGCACCTACACACAAAAACAAAACGTCTATATCCGTCCTAACGTATAACTCAAGGGAAAAGGTCATTTGTGGCGACAAGGAGAGCCGCAGATGTTTTTTTTTTTTTTTTTGCGGCTTCTCTTTCTTTTTTCTTGAATAACAGTGAGGCACCTATTCTCGTGTTTTCTCTGCCCCCTTCTTCGCTGTCGGAGTTCTCAGCTGGATGCCCTAGGACCGAGTGGCGCGTTGGCTTTCCCCATTCCGCATTTGCTTGGCGGCGGCGCTTCTTCCCCTTCCCCCCTCCTCTTCGCAGTGGTTATTGGGGAGGAAGGTGAAGGTAAACGATTCAATAGAGGAGACGTGGTAAAGAGAGAAGAGCAAAAACGTTCGTTGGCGTTTCACTCTCATGTCTCCTTTTTTGGTTTTAGGGGTTCATTGCGTTTCGTTCTGCCCATTCTCTTTCTTTGTCTTGAACGACGCAAACACGTCTCCTCTTTCCTTCTTCCGTATTGTTGTCGCTACCACACCGTTGACGTACGCGGTGGAGCAGGCGGTCCAGTGGGACAAAAGAAGCCAGAAACGTCGCGGCGAAAAAAAAAAAGAAAAGCGTGGAAAGGGTCCCGTCCCCTCGCCGGCCTCTATTTGTGTGGGATACTATATGTTGTCAGGCGTGTTAGCCTCTTTAGTTATGTTTCCATGTTTTATGATTCTCTCGTTCCTTTTTCGCTTGTGGCGCCAAGCTGCTTGCCCCTCCAGCTTCCCCACACCTTTTTTTTCCCCTTTCGTTTCCCCCTCTTTACCTCGCGTGAAGAGGATCTGTCTAATTCTATCTCTCCAACGAATGCTATTTAATACCAAAAAAAAAAAAACGCAGAACTACGTTCACACGTACCCACATAAATATGCAGATACACACGTACATATCAAACGCAAAAACGACTGCCTTTCTCGCTTCCTTGGCAAGGCTGAAAAGCGAACGAAAGAGGAAGAGGAAGGGGCGCACACGAGTGAAGTGAGACGTGCGAAGGTACAGAATAACTAAAGAGAGATTGATGGAGCGTGAAACAGTACAGAGGAGTACTTCGTTTCGCTTCATTTCTTTTTATAAAATTCTCTCCTGCGCTGCCTCACCGTGCTTACCTAACTTTCATTCACGAAATACGTGGATAAGAATCCCAGCACCAACGGTGTGTTGCGTTTCGCGAAAAAAAAAGGGAAGAAGGTGAAGAGAGGCTCATCGCGAAGACATCGAGTTGGCGACGGCCTCCTGACGACCGCTCCTCACTCCTCCCTTTTCTGCTCCGCCTGCCTTCCACTCCGTGGCTGACGTTGTCCTTGAGTCAATCCATGCGCGCAACGCACTTCGCTGAGAAGGAGGGGGGAGGGGGCGAGGAAGAAGGTGTGGGAAATGCTAGCGTCAACGCCTCTTGACTGAATCAGCACTCCCGCTTCACGGTCTTGGTAGTGGGTAAATCACGTCTTCCTTGCTCTCCTTTTCTTTGTTGTTGTTGTTATGTATACATGTGTGTGTGTCGTGCTTCTGGTTCTGCGCGACTCGGCACTTTCGTTTCTTGTTCCCGTTTCCCCCCCCCTCCCCCAAAGCTCCATCTGGGAACCGAGGGTCAGAACAGAATCTTCTTCTTGAAGACTGAGTGGCCGTCGAGCCGTTCACGTTCACATTTCGCAACCGGGTAGAGCAGACGAGAGCAACGCGAAAGGAGAAAACAAACATCACCGGTAACCATAGAACTGTTCCTAGCGTGAAAAGATAGACATGACGGACCCCGCGCACGATAACAGGCCCTATCGTATTGCCCGCGCGGCATTGACCCCCATGACGTTGCAGGAAATAAAGCAAGTAGGTGACGCGAGCGAGGCACAGACCCTGGCACACGGGGATGGGGACGCCACGACAGCGTCCACCTCTTCTTGCGTCATCCTGCAGCTCAAGCATGGGGTGTCCTACGCGTGTCCCATCTACCTGGTCAGCTTAGCGTCCCGCACCCTGCAGAGCGTCGTGGAGGACCTTGTCGAAGGGGCGGTGGACTCGGATGCGGTCCTGCCCATGCCACGCGGCGAGGGCGGAGCTGCTGCACGGAATGCAATCCCGCTGCCGTTCGTCGATGAAGAAGTATTCATAACGCTTGCCTTGTACTGGGAGCACTTTTACGGAGTGAGTGGTCAGACGGACGAGCGGCTAGGGGCGGCGGGGGCGGGGGCACCGAAGCCTCGTCAGACGCCCTCCGTACTCAAGGCTCCTTTGCACGTCACCGACCTGTACACCCTCGCGGAATGGGAAGTTGCTTTTGTCCTCCAGCGACTCGTACAGGTGTCTGGCCTGGTGGACCGGCGTGGCTCGTCACGAAAGGGGGGCCATGACCGGAACCCAGCGGTAGCCGCAGCGGACCCATCAGAGGCGCTGCGTCTCTGCGCCAGCTATGCCCGCAACGGCACTTGGGCAGATGCGCTTGGGACTCCCCTGGCGGCTGTCAAACCCACACGGACGCCGCAAAGGCAGACATCCGACTATGAGCCCTTTTCGGAGCTGCTCCTCACTCTCGACGAGCGTCGTGCGGTGCTGTCACGGGTACTGGTCACGCTGGAGGCAAGCACGCGCTTGGGGGTGCGTGGGCTCGCCGAGCTGTGCGCAGCTCTGGTAGCTAACACGGTCGTGCATCTGGACGAGGAGGAGCTCGGGCGCGTGGTGGGGGGCGCGGGAGCGGGCGGCACTGCTGGCACTGCTGGTGGTGGTGGTGGAGGTGCCCTGCCTGCCTTCACCGAGCAGCGAAAGCAATACCTTTTGACCAAGTACCCATGGGCCGATGTGCGTGGCGCCGAAGCGCTCGCTGCCGCTGCGGTTGCCGAGCCCTCGTCTGCAACGACGACAAAGATGGGTGACAAGGGTCCTGGTGTTGCTGAGGGGCCTGTGGTGAGCCCAGACGAGGTGGAAACTGAGCTCCTTGCGTGACGTACGTGCTTTGCGATAGCCGCGTCCTCCCTCCATGTATATTAACCGTGGTCTGCTGCGCTTGCAGCCACATCCACTCGGGCGACCGACATATACATACAGTCACTTGAAACAGAAAGAGGAAAAAAAAATTTGAATGAATGATCAACAAGACGTTCCACATGAAGCAGTTCCTACGAATGCATTTGATGTTAGGCAAATGTGCCGCCTTCCCATTCAATTCTCCTTCTCACTTCTTCTCACGCTGATTCTTATCGTATCACATGTTCTCCTGACGGTCATTGCGGGGGCGACGTCGTGAAAACAACAACAACCAAGTTATAGCTGCAAAAGAACGTACAGGTTTATTGCTTTCAAAACTCTCTCCAAAACTATATATCATCCTCAAGCCGTTCCTTGTGAATATTCCTTTCTCTTGCTTCTCACGCACACACATCCCATTTGTGCTGGACGGAGCAAGGATTCCATCCGAACACGTTATCATGGGCCAATCACAGTCTGCGGACACTTCCTCCACCTCTGCGGGTGGAAATGTCGTGGCGGCGCCCGCTGTCCCGCATGGGGTGCGCGTCCACTGCATCGAAGTCACCACCGCCAACATGGAGAAGCTCGAGGCTTTGCTGGCTGGCACCGCTGACGAGACTCCTGCCGCCAAGGCCATGCGACAGCGCGGCCTCCGCACGCTGTCCCGCACCTTTGACGTCCCATCCGACGCGACGGTGTCGGTGGTGAGGGCCGCCCTCCTGACCAACGGCACCTGCCTGGACCCTGCGGTGGCGGGGAGCAAGCCTGCGGGACGCTTTGACGTCTTTGCCTTGCAGCGCCCCCTCCCATCCCGTCTGGCTTCCGTGCGGGCCAGCACACACGCAGCGACCGAGGCGCCACCCGAGGTCTCGCAGAGCTACGACAAAGCGGACCTTGTCCCTCTGCCCCTTGGCCTCCCGCTGGCGGAGCTGGCCGCCAGTGAGCAGTTTCTCACGCAGTTTACCGATGACGCCTTCACCGCGGAGGCGCTCTCGGACGCGGACACGGCGCCCCTCCTTTCTCTCACCCTCTTCTCCCGCGCCGAGGAAGGCATCTTTGGTGCCTGCTGCTACAGCTGGTGCTGCTCTGGCGTGTGCCGTGCGTGCTGCTGCAGGGCTTGCGTGTGTGACGCCTGCTGCGCACCTGTGGAAACGGTGCGGGTGCAGCCGGCTGGGGTTCGTGTGATCGTCAACACGCGGCGGCAGGGGCCACCCCGTCGCCGCCAGAACCGCGGGGCACCGCGTCGCGCTATGGCGGCGCGCGGCACGGTACTGGAGTACCACGGGAAGCACGACGGGCGTTCAGACGACGACGGCTACGACAGCGCGGACGACTACGACGATGCGGGCAGCACCACCTCCTCCACTGAGCGCGGTGACAACCCCCTGACTCCCAAGAAGTACGCACAGGCAACCCGCAGTGGCGGGAATGGGGCGTACGAGTAAGGACGCAGGGTGCGCATACACACACAAAAATAATAATAGTATATATCAATAGAGAGGGGAAAACGCCCAGACGCGCACGACAACCACGCGTGCGCATCCTTTTCTTAGTGGCTTTACCTCCCTTCTCTTCTCTTACCGCTTGAGGCATCAGCACCAAGGAAGACGAAGAAACGAAGGGATGATGATGATACACGGCGCGATTCATAGCCCAACACACACACACACAAAAAGAAAAACGACAGCCGCGTCAACGTAGCCCCTCCTTTTTTTTTTTTGGACACCTGGCCAGCATTTCCTTTCGGCCGTTTTGCTTTCAAGTTCTCTTCGGAGCTCCGTCGTGAATCACTTGGTTTTTACCTCCTCTGCCGTCATGATTGTGCTGTTCCTTGCCGGTCGTGCGGGGCCTCACCCACGGACCATTCTTTCTTTTTTCCTCTCTGCCTCACGGGGATTGAAGTAGTTAACCTTCTTGTGTGCATACCGTCTTTTTGTAATATATAAGAGACTTTCTTTCTAAAATTCCCCGTGCGTCTTGGAATTCAGCGTTCACGTATCTTCCTTCCCTCTTCTCTGCCATCGGTTCCACATGCCTCATTCATGTACATCCTCCCATGATAGTGGACAAGTAGCCTGCTCAACAGTGCCTCCCCCTGATGGAGCGTGTTACATCTCAGTATTTTTTTCTTCTTTTCTTTTTTCTGTGTGGGATTCCAATGTGACGCTTGTGCTTCGAGCCTCTGGCTTCTTTCTTATCCGAGCAACGCGGGGCCTGCCTTTAACATGGAGCGGATCGGGAGTGCGTGGGGGCAGTCACGCCCCTCCTCCTCTCTGCGTCTCCATACGCATTTGCTTCCATCCATTCACTTCCTAGTTGTTCGTACAATGTTTCCTTCTCTTCGCTTTCGTCATGCGCACTCATATTTATATGGCACCTCATTCATGCGTTCATGTTAACGTTTTTTCCCCCTTCCCCTCCCCCTTTTTTATTTTTGGCTTGCTCTCTCTCTCTTTTCCTTTACGTGCTCATCCTTTTCACTCTTGTTCTTCCCAACAGACCCCCACATCCCACCCTTCCGTTCGTTTCTCTCTCTACGACTTCCTGCAAGGCCTCGCCTACCCAGACTTCGCTTCTCCCGACCTGCCACCTCTGTGGCTCGCACACGCAACAACGAACGAACCGACGACAAGGATAAAACTTGGCGAAATAAAAAATAATAACTGTACAGTCAATCCGACGTATTCTTTTTTGTTTTGTTTGTTTGTGTGTGTGTGCGTGTCACCAGCATCCTTCCGTGTTCAGGATGAAGATGTGGACATGGCGCGCACCAGGTGGCCCGTTGGGGGACAGCAGGACAGACCACCACACGCTAAACACAGCCGATCCGTTAAGGGATGTACCGTGGCAACGCTTTCGTGAAAACAAAATATATATAACAATGAAGTTCAAACGGTTCATTCTCTCTTATTCTCTCCCTCCCTCTCTCTCTCTCACACCCTTCCCTCGCGAACGCTTCGACAAGAGCTCCTTTCTCTCTTAGGCACAGACACCTACTTACGCCCCCTTCGAATCCGCGCGTGTACTTCTCCCTCTCTGTCCCCTCCCACGTATTGTCGCGTTTTTCTCCTCTATTATACCTTGTCAGTTCTTGTTATAACTCCCCACTAGCGACACCCATTCCTCTTTTCTCCATTTCTCTCTATTTCTTTTTCCCTCTGTTCTTCTCTCTCAAAGAAATCCAGGAGTCTTACTTCTTTGGAAAGAAAAAAAAAGAAAGAAAGAAGAACACGCCATGTCTGCTACTGTTTCTACCCCACAGATGTCTTCCGCCATGTCGGGCAATGCCCTTCCTGTGCAGTCCCGCGAAGGCGATGATATGCTGACCGTTCGGTGCATTGAGGTGTCAGACCGCAACTCGCGCCGCCTGCAAGGAATGACGAACCTCTCCGAGTCAGAGATCTCCTCCGTCAGCCGCACGGTGACCGTGCCCGCGGACGCCACCGTCGATGCACTGAAGGAGGCCCTGCTCTCCCTCGGTAGTGCCCCTACCAAGGCCGCCAGCGCCGACAGCACGGCAGAAGAGGACCGCAAATACAACAAGAGCATCCTGCAGGTCTTCGCCGTCCGCCGTCCTCTCGTGGAGCGGCTCACCACGGCCGTGATGGACGCCGACGAGGATAATGATGCGATTGTGCAGAAACTAGGCCTTGACGCTCAGAGCCAGCAGCTCGGCGGAGAGGTAGTGGCACTGCCCAACGGCATGCCCGTCGCTGAGCTGCGCGAAAGTGGCCAGTTCACTAGCCAGGGCACCGACCTGGTGCTGCTCTACTGCTACGAGAGGAACAAGATGGGTATGGACTGCAAGTCGCTCTGTGGCTGCTGCCTCGCCTTGACGTGCTGCGCCGCGTGCTGCGCGGCATGCTGCTACTGCTGCTCTTCCGCGACCGGCGGCAACGGCAACAAGGTGCAGAGCAACAACCCGTACCCGCAGAAGCCGAACAATGGCCAGCCCGTGTACTACCAGGGCGGCGGCCAGCCGGCGCAGAACCCGATGCAGCCGGGCAACTACTAGAGGGGCAAATAGGAAGGAGGGACACAGGAAAGAGAAATCCTCGGAAAGGAAGAACACGCATCTTCCTTTTGTGAAGGTGTTCTGTGTGGCGCGAAAGGGCAAGGGAGTTCTTTGAGCGTGTCGGCTGTGGCTCCTCCTGAGCCTTCACGGCACGTTCTTATCGACTGACACCTCTCTTTCTCTCCTCGCAACTTTCGTCCACAATGCTGCGTGCTGACAGGCTCACGTCTCGAGGAAGGAGTCGCCAGCCCCGCTAGTTATGCCACCAGTCATGCCTCATTGTGCGTGGCTCTTTTCCTCTTTTTTTTTTTTTTCTGAGTTGCCTCTTCATTTGTGATTGGTATCTCGTCCTTTGAGAAGCGGATCTTTGCCTTGCCCTGGGCAAACTCTCTCTTCCCTTTCATTGTTTTCTTCCTTCTCCCGACTATTCTTCCTCCCTTCCCTCACATGTCTTATTCCTTCTTTGTCACTACGTTTTGAAGCGACCACCCCCCTTGTAGAGTGCGTTATTCTTTTATTTTTCCATCTATTTAGGTGTTTCTCTTTCTCCGTAGAGGCCTCTTACGGTTCCGTTGTTCCATTTACTCTTTGTTTCACCTGGCCTTGGGTTTCTCGATCTGAAGGGTGTGTCCTGTCGTTGCGACCCGCTGTCAAGGAAGTCATCCTTCTCCAAGTTCCCCTGTTTCCGCTGCTTTCTTCTCTCATTATCTTACGTGAGGCTCAGCTGTTGTGCCATCACTTGTCGCCTGTTTTCACTCCAATTCCCTTTTTTTTTTTTACGTGTGTGGTTTTCTTTTTTTTACGTTATCCTTCTTCTCCTTCTGCTGTTGGTCGCTTTATCTCAACGGTGTGTCTTTGTTCTACTCCCCCCCACCCTTTCTGTACCACGAAATACCGCACCTCGATGCTTTCCCTTTGCCGCCCCTTTTCTTCTGCTCCGCGTGTGCGTCATGGGCTCCTCACACATGGGACTTACCCAGTGCCATGCGGCTTGATCGCGGCAACTATCAATGAGCGCACGAGAGAAGAAGAGGGAGAGAAAGGTAAAGGGAGGTGCGTGCCCGCGCCGAGTTTCTTTCTTCCTTCTTCCTCCTCCCCCTCCTTCCTCTTCGGTGTCGCACCCGCGTTTCACCTTTATACGCTTTATTTCCCAGCTTCCGTGTTTTCCCCCAACCAGCACCATTTCTCCTTTAATGTTATCCAACCTTCATCTCCTTTCCTTCCTTCCTGTCGTTTTTTTTTCTGTCTCTCTTTTTTTTTTGTCCTTCTTCCATCCCACAGTGCGTCCACCCCCATGTCCTTCCGCACCTTTTTTTTTTTCTTCGTTCTCCAAATCCATTGTGTTCTCTCCGTGTTTCATTCCCCTTCCTCTAATTTAACATGAAAAAAAAAGTGGAAGCTAGCTCCAGCACGAGAAGTAAAACTAAAACTTCAACGCGCGGACGCGCCACAGGTACTTGCGATCGGTGCAAACTGCTCGGTCAACTCATGATGTATGGCGGGCGTCTCAGGCCATCTGGGTCGACGGACACATGAATACGATGTGCTGTGTGAGACGTGTGCGTCTGTCTTAAATTCCCCAGACGCTGAGGAGCGCCTTGTACCGTCCCGTTTCTAACGGTTCGCCACGGCACACATTTCCAAAAAAAAAAAAAGGGAAAGTGACGTGAGGCAAGAGGCATCGCCAACATTGGCACCACATGCGCACTTACGCACGCTTTCCCTTCATCTCATCTCACATCTCTCTTTCTCTCTCATCTCTCTACGTGCATTTACTTTACCTCTTTGGTTTCACATCGCACCAGTCTTCTTCTCTCATTGTTTTCTCTTTTCGTTCTCTTCACCGTCTCGACAGGGATCCCTCCTTTTGTTTTCTTGAGTTTCAGCGAACCGCATTCGTGTTTCTTCTCGTTCTTCTTTCGCGACTGCACCAAACACAGCTAACCCACACACACCCCACACACACACCACTACTACGCTCGATCACCATGTCAGCTCAAATGGGTTTCGCCCGCAGCAATATGCTGCCCCGTGACTCCGCCTACGACGGCGACAAGAACCTTGCCGCTCCTCGCCCGATGCGCGCGGTGGCGGCCGCTACCCCCGATCCGCTCGGGGCCGAGGCCGTTGACCTGCGCGTACTCTGCATCGAGGTGTCCCCGCAGAACCTTCAGAAGATGCAGGCCCTCTTCCAGGCCATGTCCACCTCCTCTGCGAATGGGGACGCCAATGAAGCACTGATGCAGCGCGCCCAGCGCCAGCTGCGCCTCATGGGCCGCTCCATCGCCCTCGATGACGCCAGCGCCACCACGGTGCTGGAGCTGAAGGAGCGCCTGCTCAACGCGGAGGTTGCCTTTCACAACAAGGAGGGCAGCCGGTCGAACATCACCGTGCAGCTCATGGCGCTGCGCCGCCCGCTCGAGAAGCGCGTCGCCTCCGCTGCCTCTGTGGAGGAGGCCAAGCGCGTCGCATCCATGAAGGGCGCCGCGGATGTCGAGGACGCGGAGCTGATTGTCCTGCCCGAGGGCATGCCAGTGGCCCTTCTGCGGGAGCAGAGCGAGGACGCGAACTCCCCGCTGCAGCTCTTCAGCTTGCCCCCACTGCCCGGCACGGATGGCAAGAAGGACCTGGTCGTCTTTTATACGTACAGCGAAACGCTCTTTGGCGTGGACTGGTCCAAGGTCTGCGCGTGCGCCTGCTGCGCCGCTCTCTGCGCGTGCTGCATTGCCGCCCTGTGCTGCTGCTGCAAGTCTGGTGATAATGACAGGGAGGCGCAGCCCGAGGGTAACGCGGGCAACCCGTACGGGAATAACTAGGCGCCGCCTCGTGTTTTTGTTTCTCCACGCAAGCGTACAGAAAGACAGACAGACGCAGACACTCAGAAATGAAACAGGAGGAAACCTTCATATCTTTCATGCGTATGGTCTCTCTCTCTGTGGTTTCCCTCTTACTGCCGTCGTGCAGATCTTTTTTGTCTGCTTCCATCTTTTTTTTTTTCGCTTTTATTTTTTGCGCTCATCTCGTCGCAACTGCTCTCTCTCTCTCTCTTTCGTATGTGTTTTCCTCTTCGGCGTGTGAATTCATTTTCCTTACCCATTATTTTTTTCGTTTTACCTTGAGGGAAAGGCAGAGTATTCCAGGATAATAATTTTAAAAAATATTGGAAATCACGCCGCCGCATGATGTAAAACATGCCCTCGTCACTCCCTGTCTCTCGTCCCTGTGTGCCCTCACACAGGTGTGTATATATGCCAACGTGACAGAACGCCACGGGAAGGGATGGTGCTCATCCACCGCATCTTCTCGCTCGTCAAAAAAAAAAAAAAAAAGCAACATACCACTCGCCTCTACGCATATGTGCAGACAAGACATCGTGACTATCCGGTATGGGCCGTTGATTTTTCCTGCTTTACTTTTTTTTCTCTCCCTCTTCTCTTATCAGTGGCGGAACCAACGTAATCCTGCCGCATTCCACGCGGCTGTTTCAGCACCGTATCGACGGCGCAAACGTTCCTAGTGCTCTCATCCTCTCCTCTCCCTTGTGCCACCGTCGCTTCTCCTCCTTCAGTAGACTACCCATATGTTTTCCTCCTTCACGTTTATTCTTTCTTCTTCCTTCCTTGTATGTTTGTGTCCGTGACGCCTCCGGGCCGTGGTAGGAGGAAGGGAGGCGTCTTTCGCGTCTCTGCCCTCTCCTCTGCGGCCTGCCTCTCTCACCCACCTTCGTGGCGCGTCAACGCTCATGTTTGACCAATGTATCGTTGTTTATTGTGCGGGTGGGGAAGATGGTGTTTGCCACTCGTTGCTATCCCTAGTTTTCTGTTTTCGCTATCGTCAGTTCTTCACCAACGGAAAGGACTTCCAGACGTGCGATGTGCTTTCCCGTCTCTCATCATTATTATTTTTTCACTCTTTGAGTTGTTTCTTTTCTCCTAGCCATGCATTTCCATGTATTTCCACGGTTACCCCTTGACGAAATTTCTTTACCAAGAAGAAGAAGAAGCAGAACATACCCTCTTGCCCTCCGTGGCGAGGGTGTTTCTTCCGCTGCACTTTACGGACTTGATCCTGAGCCTTTACCTGTGCCACAACGGCCCCCTTTTTTCCTTTGGATCTGGATCAAGTGGGTCAGAGACCCGACGAGGAGTGCATGGGGAAGCTCAGGGTCCCCACTTGTCCACCATTCAGTGCTCACACTCTGTCTTCGCAAGCCTTTTTTTTCCAAAATATACATTTCTTTTTTTCCTCTTCCGTCGTCGGTCTCCCGTCCTATCTGCATCTTCGCAGGAGTTCTTTTTTTTTTTTTAACATTTATTCTGCGGGTTTGTGCTATACCCACTTCTTTCGTTTTCACGCGAGGTCTTTCCCCCTTCACTTCTCTTTCTCTCCCTCCCTCTCGAATTCCCAGGTGGCTGCCTCTCTATTTCAATGTCTACCACGATGATGGTCGCCCATCGTTCTTGGAAAGGTTCGCGTGGGGAGACAACCTCAGATGATGTCGCGCGGCTTTCCAAGAGGGAAATGCAAAACAAAAAAAACGCCTGTATAGTTTTTTTTTCTTTTTTCGCGGGGAGCGGGGAGAGGGGAGGAATGCACGTAGAGAAGGGAAGCGAAGCGAGTGCAGGGATCTGTTCCCTGGGGACCACTGAATTGAGACATCCCAGGGTCAACCCTCACTACCGTCTTGTCAGTTTTTTTTTTTTTTTTTGCTTCTTCTCTACCTGACGCTTCACACTGTCACCTCCCACGACCTTTGACCCTTTATAGTTGGCGCTTCTTCGCCCTTTGTTCTTCCTGTTGAGTCAGCATGCGCTGTATTACCAATTTTTTTTTTTAAAAATTTTTGCCTTCATTCGGTTTTGTTCATCTTCTCTGTTCACCTAGTGGCGGTGTTTCTGATTCTTTTTTCTCATCTGATTCTCTCAGCAACGTACCAAATGTAGTATGGAGGGCAAACAAACAACAAAAAAGAAAAATATGTCACCTGTCTGACTGGAAGGTCCTGATGGTGCAAACGGCTCATAGGGGTCAAACTTCACGCACCTCAGTGTGTCCACGCCAGTGGTCCATTTCACCTTCGACATGGCGTGTCGTTTGAGGCTGATTTTATACATCACGGGTTGTTCCCGAATGCTCTCCGGCTGTCACGCCCTCCAATCTTTGCTCTTGGTACTTCCCTTTTCCTCACTTTCTGTGTGTCCTTTCCTGTCGCGTTGGCAACCTTCTAGCAACAATTCGCTGAGGGAGACGTAAGTTCGGGAACGGGTCAAGTCAAGGTGACCTTCGTTTCTTGTTGCTCCCCTCCATCCATTTCTGAATTTCAGACTGCAAGCTTCCCAGCAACGCTGGTAGAGGATAGCAGGGAAGCGAAACAAAGGATAGAGCGCACCACTAACTGCCGTTTACATAAGAATTAAGTATTAAGTATTCCTGTGTATCACACTGAACGAAGGGTTCATTTCGTTTTTCATCGTCCAGAACGAAGTGAATATTTTTCTTGCTCTTCATCCTCTTTTGCCTTTGCTCACGTTTGGGTTGTGCGTGCCTCTGTTCTCTCTCTCTCTCTCTTTCTTTCGCAGTGGCCACGTTCGGTTCGTATTTGCCGTCTTCGCGGTAGTTTTCGAACGTGGACGTGACTGAATCAATACGTCATTTTATTTTCCCTGTGGCATCTATCGTACTGTATAATCCTTTCACGGCTCGGTATTCCTACCCCCCTTTTTCTTCTTGATTTTCGACCTGTTGCTCTCGCTTACATTCTCTTACTTTTTAAAGAAGAAATATATTTATTACCACCATCTCGCTTGCTTCGCTCCATCTCTCTCTCTCTCTCTCTCTGCGCTTTATCCACTTACAAGACTTGGCCTGGCTGCTTTTATTCTGCCCTTCTCGCCGAGTCCCCATGCTGACTTCCTCCTCCTCAAGCCCTCCTTGCCCACCCCACGCGACGTCCCCCACCGGCCCCCGTCCTTCAGATTCATTTCCTGAAAACACAAGCGACTCTTTGTATTGCACGGATGGCCACTACGTCACCCCACCGCCGCGAACGGCCGTGGATCGCCAGCTGTGGCGGCTGGTGATCTCCCTGTACGTGTACGACTCCGAGGAGGCCCTGCGGCGGGCGGGTGCTGCAGCGTCGACGACCAGGGTTGCGTCTGCAGAGACCTCGTCGACCCCACGAAGCGCGGGAACAGGCTCCAGCAATTCGGGAAGCCCATCCAAGACAGCCAGCGGTGCGCACGGCGGCACAGCAGAAGCAGATAAAATCCCTGTGGGGGATCTCAGCGTGATGGTGGCCCACGTGGTGCATCGACTCGAAAAGGCGCTCTCCACGGCGCAATGCCAGCAGCAGGCGCACAGCGCGCAGTCACAAAAGACGTTGCGAGAGCAGCGTGGCACCTCCAGCGCCGCCGCTGGTGGCTTCCCTAACGGTGATGTTCCGATGCCCTTCGGCGATACCGGTGGCACTCGAAGCTGCAGCAGCGATAACAGAGAGGGTCACAAGCTGAGCGGTTCAGTGTTCGATCTTGTGCTGCAGCACCCTTTCCCTCCGCTCCGCCGCGCACTGCTAGAGTGTCTCCTCAACCATTTGGAACTGTTTTCGTTTGCGATGTGCGCTCCCTTCGCCGTCTGCGCGGCTGTGGGCGACGTCCACGCACTGCGGCTGCTGTTGGTGTACGGCGAGGACTCCATGGACCCCAACAGTGGCTTCCCTCTGACGGTCGCCGTCCGCCATAACCAGCTGGCTGTCCTGACGGAGCTGCTCGGAGTCGGTGCCGGACAGAGCGGCAGCACGCCACGGTCGTCCCCGCGGTCGTCGTCGCGGCGCTGGCGCGGTTCTAACACGCTAGTTTCCACCTCCCCCACCACTAGCAGCATACTGACGAGACTGAAACCAAACTACGGGAACCCCTTCGCGGAGGCGGTGCGCACCGGCAACCTCGCTGCTGCCGCCCTCCTCGCTGCCCACGAAGGCGTCAACGTCAACCGGTTTGCCAATAACCGTGGCACCAACCCGCTCCTCTGCGCGTGTCGCGGCTTTATTGACGCAACGCGACGCGTGACGGCGCTGGAGACGGCTCTGAGTCAGCGAGCAGTAGGAGGAGGCGGCGGTGCTGCTGTCGGACCGTTCGTGAAACCGCTCGCGGCCCCTGCAAAGCGCCGCGGCGTGAACGAAGCTGGCGAAGACGACGGCGTTGGCAGCGGCAGCAGCAGCAGCCTTGGTCTCCCTCGTCATAATGGGGGAGGCGTCCCGGTCCGACGCAAGCCGTTGTCGCCCAACGTGTCAGGGTCACCAGTTCCCACGGGCGGCACCGCGGCGCTAGCAGCAACAGCCACCCCTGCAGCGCCGCCCTGTTTCTTCAAGCGGCAGCTCACAGAGGCCTTGGACCAGCAGGCCATGTGGCGCGAAATGGTCTGCCTCCTCCTATCTCACCCTGACATTGATGTCAACATGGGCTACTACAGCGCCCCGCTGCAGATTGCGACGCAACACAGTTGCCCAGAGCTGGTGGAGTTGCTCCTGCTGCACCCGAGCATCAAGCCGAACCGAGCCCCCAAGCCCACCAGCGGACTGGCGCAGTCCCTCTTTACGCTGCAGCACGACACCATCCCGCATGAGGCGCTCTTGCACATTGTGGACACCCCTCTGGAGGTGGCGGTGCGGAATCGCAGCCTCGAGGTGTTTGCCTTGCTCGCGCGCCATCCGCGATCGACGGTGAGCGTCGGGCTCCACGAGGAGCTCGAGCGCGACCCGCGCGACTTCACCCGTGTCCCTTTTCTGGAGGTTCTTGCTCAATGCAAGCCGGGAGGTTGGGAGGGCTGGGGCTGGAAGTGGCGCCGACGCTGCGTCTACGGCGCTGCCCTCTCTGGCGTCGCCCTCTGCGTCCTCAACTGCGTCCTGATGGTGGAGTACCCGAAAAACACCAGCTCGCTCTGCTGGTTCTTGCTCTTCACGTACTGCACCGCGTTGGTGCCCACTGTGTTTTGCTCTGCATTCCGGCGTTATCGAGTGCCCGAGGGCTTGCCGGCGGCGCTCGCGCACCTCGATGGGAGTGCCGAAGTCAGCGCCGCCGTCGCACGGCGCTTGGCGAGCCTTCCTCTCGCCGCGCCAGGGCCAACCACTGCCAACCCCGCGACCCCCGTGAGTGTTGCCGCGACGCCGTCGAGCAGGGTTGGGGGCCGCTTGGACAGCAGAGGCTACACCCCTTCGGCCGTGACGTCATCCCCGACCAACCAGCGTCAGGCCGCGGTAGCGACGTCTTCTTCTAGCGGCGCTGGTGCTGGGACCGGGGGTGGCCCACGTGCGCCAGCGGCACCTCCAAGCCTCTCTTCGGCTTCTCCTTTGCGGCAGACGGGCGTTGGCGTGGCGCTCGTTCGCGTGGTGCTTTCCACTAGTGACACCTGCCGGCGCTTCTGCTGCTGTTGCTTTTGGGCCGTCTGCGGTGGGACCGGCCCTGGAAAGGCTCGAGGGACTGACATTGTTGTGGTTGGGAGCGCGGACGATGTGACGTCGGTCGGTGTCGCGGTTGCCGCCGCAGGGGCCACCAGCGGCACGGCTGCGGCTACTGCTGTGCCCGTCTCCGTCAACGCTCACGACGAAGCAGCTGTCCTTCAAGGCAGTGCTGTGGTGGGCACCACGGTGTCCTCCGTGCTGGCACTGCTGCTTCTTGTCATACCCATCCTTCCCCTCATGGAACTCGTGGTGGTGTGGGTGTTTGCGGTCTACCTACGCGGCGATGGCGCGAGTGGTGCTCGCGGAGATGTGCTGCTTGACAGCCCCGAGGCCCTCTCGCACTTTCTCCGTCGTACGTTTTCTTCGCCTGGCCGTGTCAGCGGGGGCGGCGCGGAACGCGCTGGGTTGGTCAACGACTCAGATGCGGAGGAGCTCGTTGGACCGTCGCAGCCGTCAGCGCCTGGCAAGGCCCACGCCAGCTTGTCTGAACCGATTGTCTCAGATGACGAGGGCAACGAGGACGCCGCGCACGAGGCCCTCGTCGAAGAAGCGGGCCGCAAGGTCTTCTTACACGACGGCGACGGCATCGGGGATAAATTTCCGTTTCACCAGGAGCAGCTGCGGCGTCAGCGAGAGCGCCGCGAGCAGCAACCGCAACGGCACGGGGCCGCACTGGCCCCAAGCCCTTCCGCGCCAGTCCTTGTCGTCGAGGGAGGTGTCGGGAGCGAGAGGCTGCGCGCAGGGTCGCCGCTGCCCCTCCGCCGTGGCGCTAGCGGGAGCTTTTCCAACGAGAGCTTCTCCTACCCCCGCCCTGCTGCCGCCAACAACGTGGCCATGGCACGCCGCCGTGCCTTAGAAGAGGGCCCTTCCTCCAACCGGAGCAGCGTCAGCCGACGGGACGGGAAGCCGGCTGCCGTCTTAGTCCAAACGACACAACCGTCCTTGGTGAGCTTCACGAAAGGGCCGCCGCATGTTCCGCAGGTGACCCCACCGCCCCGTGGGCAGGAGCACTGCTCCGCGTACCTGCAGGCCTGTGCCCGGTCACGCGCGAAGGCGGCCCGGGACGTCACGACAACGGAGGGCCCGAACCTTTACGTCCGCAGCCTGGCGTACCTGAGCCTGGAGCTCCTGGCACCGTCCCGGTTGGCGATTGCGCTCATGTCGTTGTTTACTCACCTGATTACGCTGTTCCCAGAGACCCACGACGGGCCTGGCGAGGAACCCCCTGACGGCCACCCCGCGACCACGAACACGGGTGCCTCTGTGGTGGCCGCCTTTGGTCTGATCTTCAGCGTCATGTCCATTGCGGTCTACATGACCATGTGGCTCGCGCTGCGTCGCACGTCCCCGCAGAGCCTGCTCAGCGGCCGAAGGAACTTTTACGAGGAGGGAAGTATGCCCGGGCCGATGGAGGAGTATCTTCTGTAGGGAGGCAGCGGGGTGGGAGCGGGTGTGGGAGATAAGCTGGGATGAGGCGCTCCCGCACCTCTGTCCTTGATAGCTTGTCTGTGTTCCTTTGTGTTGGACCTCTGCGTACCCCTTTGAAACGGCGGCGACGTTCAACGCGTCGGTTTCGTTTGCGCTTGACCTGCTTCGGAAGACATGGTGACTACGATGATCATTGTTATTATTCTTTTATCTCGGCATGAAGCTCGTCAGGGATGTTCCCCCCACTCCTCCCCACCACCATTGTCAGTGCATCGCGTTGTCCGCCCTTCGCCCCTCGCGTCTTAGCTCAAGCGATACAGTGACACACGCACCGATGCGAAGCATTAGGAAAAAAAAAGAACCCGGATGCACAGTTTCCTCCCCGAGTAGGGAGCTGTTGTCTGAACCTCTCAACATCCATGGCTGCCTTGTGTTAGTTATCCTTCTCTCTCTTCTTCTCTGGGCCACGCGACTCGACGAATCAGAAACTAAACGACAACGATAAAGGTGTGGAAAAGAAAGCACGCTGTTGCACACACGGATTGCTTTCCTCTTCGCATATGATGACCGTCGCTCAGTAAGCCTAAACACGACATTCTATCTTTCCTTTCACTTCCAACCGTCGAAGAAAGAAAACAACCAAGAAGTACAATACTTTTTTTTCCCCCAAGGGGTACCCGACCGCAGCGCTCCATCGCTCCGCGCAATTATTACACACGTAACCGCACGGAACCTCCTTTACTATAGTTTGTATATTTTTTATTTCTCAAGGCCGATCCGCCATGCAACGCTTGCCACTTGCTTCCTGCGGTCGCCGCGTCCAGGTGCCCATGGCCGTTACCAACGCGGCCTGCCGCTCCTTTAGCGTGTGGACTGGCGTCGCAGCACCACACCGGCTGACGTCGCAGCCCTTTCGCTCTGCCACACGTCTGACGTCTGGCGCGCCTATTTCCTCCTCCGTTCCCTCACCCGCACTGCTGTCTGCCCTCATGTCGCAGCGGCGGCTGTGCAGCAGCACAAACCACACGAACAAGGTCGAAAACTCCCCCAGCAGTATGACTGCGCCACCACCTGCTGACGCCGAGCCGAGCGACTCGCCGAGCGGCCCCCATTCCCCCGCGGTCGAGGCGCAAATTAAGGAGTGGCAGGCGCGCCTCCAGCACCTATCCCCCGAGGACCAGGAGCTCATCATCTCCTCGTTGCTCCACCCGGAAAAACAAAAGCCCTCGGTCATGGGCGGTCCCGGGATCGGCCCAAAGGACGCCAACATGGTGGCTGCCTTCACGTGCGGCAAGTGCGACTTTCGCATGGTGAAGAAGTTCTCCAAGCACGCGTACACCAAAGGCATCGTCATTGTGGAGTGTCCCAACTGCCGAGCCAAGCACCTCATCGCGGACAACCTTGGCTGGCTCGAGGACGAGGCCAAGAACATTGAGGATATCCTGCGCGAGAAGGGGGAGAGCTTCGTGCGAGTGGGCGATGGTGACTACCAGGTGTTAGGTCACACGGAGGCAGCTGAGAACGAACCAACCGACGCACAAAAGTAAGTGACGCCACGACGAAAGAAAAGGGCAAGGGGAGGGGGAGATAGAAGAAGGGAGCACAGAGCTACTCTATTGTGCCTTCTCTTCCTCTTGTTCTTCCTCTTCTTGTTGCTTCACTTCTTGACCGAATGCTCCACCGTGCCATGCGTGCACCTTCTTCACACATACGATTATTATGATTATTTACCTCCATTATTACCGTGATCATCACGCTCTTCTTTTCCTTCAGTTGCATGACGTCTACGCTCAGTTGGGACGGCTAAGCCCTTAAGCTAATAAGCTCAAAATCCAAAATCAAAACGAATGGACGGTACCTGAATAAGTTTTGCACGCGCAAGCTGTCGTTCCTAAAAGAGGAGCGGAGGGCGGAAGCGCCAAGCGAGAGCTCATTGGCTATCAAGGATCTCTTTTCATTTTTGATGTGTACCGGAGCAGATCGAAAAAGCAAGCCACAAGAGCCTTGTGATCTGTCGTCTGAAATCGCTACTTCTCCTTGTGTTTGACTTTACCGCTCGTCCTCCTCTCGCCCTTCTCATGGCCTCACGTCTTGTTTCTGCAATAACATAGTGTTGGTTTTGTTTTCTTTTGACTTACTTTTCTTTCCTCTTCTTCTCGCTTCACCGTACCCCCCCCCCCCCCCAGACCCACAGCAACGGTGTGCCCTTCACATAGTGAAACTGCATCACCTCATTGCCTGGTGTCTTACGCTTTCTCTCTCTCTCTCTCGCACACATTGCCCCTTCCCAGGCGACGGTGACGAAAAGCAAGCGGCGGTGCGATCCGCGGAAAGAAAGAGAAGATAATAATCAGAAACAAAGTCGTACAGACTCAGAAGGAGAAGAAGAAGAAGAAAAGACTATTCAGAAAGCAAAAACAAATCAAAAAACGCTTTATATCGAAAGGAACTGAGTACAAGAGGACCACTCTGTCGTACTCCCCGTTCCTCTTTGATTCTTTGATCCTCTCTTCTACCCCCCACCCCCACCTCCTCTGTTTTTTTAAAAGCTCGGAGGTGTGCAGAAGTTGGTCCTTCCTTTCTTTTTCTCTCATCTTATTTTTCGCTCCGTGTTCTTGGAGGATTTTAACCAAGACAGCGTTATCGCTTTCCTTATTTCGTACAGACACAGAAGCACTCTTCTAAAGACCACGCGGCGGCCAAAAAAGCAAAGGCCCTCAAAGCAAAAGGAAAAATAAAAGCCGTTGGACGAAACCAAAAAGATCCTTTGGTCTCTTGTTCCCGCCAACTTCACGCATTTCCCTTTTCCATTGAAAACCGTTTGAGTTCATCGATTGTGGACTTTTACATTTTAACTTCCCTTTTCAACCATTTTTTTTTTTAACTTCCCCCCCCCCCCTCTCCCTTCGTCTCGAGAGAACCGTCCGCATCGACTTCATTTCGTTTGACGCATCAGAATAAGCAGTGCCGTGACACACTAATCCAGCGCGTCGGATTTTTCAATCTTCAAGCCGCTTTCCTCCTCCACGTTGCACTTGCCCCCTCTCGCGCTCTCTCTCCCCTCTCTCTCTTCTAACAAAAAACCCCATAGAGGAACCTTCTCTGTCTCTCTGTCTCTCTCTCTCTGTGTGCGAAGTGGATCTTCGTTTCACGTCACGTCCGACCATTCACCCGTCTCATTTCCCGGTTGGCGAGTTTTTTTTTTTTTGTTCGCTTCGTTCCTCCGTTGCCTTCACCCCCTGTCATCCTTTGTTGATTTTTGGTTGCCTGTTATTCACCCTTACGAAGAACTTTTTTTTTTCGTTTTTGTTTTATTTTTCTTCACACCATAGAAGAAGTTTTCGCAAAAGGCAAACAGCGTGCTAACTCCCCAATACCCACCATACCCACACACGCAGACGGGCAGACAGACACGGGACGCAAAAAAAAAAAAAAAGACAGCGAACAAGAACGAAACCACACCATATCGCATACAGGCAGTTGTCCTCATTTCTTATCATATCAATAAACAGCGTTTCCCTCATTCAGGTATCTGTCATCTTTTTTTTCCCCCCTTTCCCTCCTTCTTGCGCTGTGTTCCTTGTGGAGTCGGCCAACATATTTTTATCTCCCACCCGTGCAGGCATATCAGCGGAGACATTGCGGAATTCACCATGTCTGCCACTGCCTTCCTGCACTACATCAAACAGATCCATGAGGACCCTGCCATCCCCACCTTCACAAGCACCCTCCCTAGCCTGGACAAGCTCCACGACAGCGCTCGCCAGTCCCCCTGTGTGTTGAAGTACACGCCAGAGACCGCATGCAGGCACACCACACAGGCACTGGGCAGTGGCCCGGAGGCGAGGGCGTCTGCCGCGCCTATGCTTGTTGGCTCCACCACCGAGGCGTTTGTCACATCGCTGCTGAGCGCCGGCTGGCCACTCCGGGAACCCACCCACGGCCTGCCTCTGCTGGAAGTGGGCACCAGCGTCCTTGCCGCCTCAACGGCGCCTGGCGCGGGGACCGAGTTCCTCCTCACCACGCGCTACGAAATCCCGTCCACGGTGTTTGCGGTGGAGCGGTACACCGTAGTGGCTGTCCCATCCGACCCACGCAACGCTTCGGACATGGGACGGTACGGCTCTGAAGGCGCTGGTGGGGCAACGGCCGTGGGTAGCCAAGAGCGTGCGCAGGCGCAGGAGGAGGAGCAGAGTCTGCGAGCGCAACGTGCCGCCGCAGCGGCGGACACCGCGCGCGGCGTGGCACTGCCAACGCCAGGCTTTCGTAAGCCTAGCGATCCCACCACTGCGCTTGCTGGGCTTTCCTTCTTACAGAAGCAGAGCACGCGGGTGCTGCTGACTGTGTGCCGCGTGGTGAGCTCCGCGGGATGTGCAGTGCCAGAACGTGAGGCAGCAGCAAAGCACCTTGTCTCTCTCTCCGCTGCCTCCACCAATGGCTTTGCTGTGTCGTCGGCGCCTTCCGCGTCGTTAAGCTCACGCACCCTCGCTACCCGATTCCACGTCTTTCTAAACGCCCCCGTCCCACTGCTAGGCGCTGACGCAGAGCGGCGGCAGCAGGCCTGGCAGCGTGTGCAAGTGGCGGGCGATCTTCCCCTGGTGGTGGACATGATGGACCACACCAGCGCTGCCACCGTCTACTCACAGAACCATTCCCGCGAGGAAGAGGCCGACGATGGCGCGGGCAAGGGCAGCAATGCAAACACGACGCTGCTGTCCAATGTCTCGGCCATGTCGGAGCAGGGCCAGACCCCCGCCGAGGGCAGCCGTCAGCCGAGCCATCCGCAGAGCCACAGCGCGACTCACCAAGCCACCGGGTCCCATCCACAGCAGCGCGGAGCAGCGGCGTCGACGAACACCTCCATGACCTCTGTCGAAGGCACCGCGAGCCGGTTGGGGAACAGTGGCAGTAGCGTGCAGGTGCGGTGGGGGAGCGTCCCGGCTGCACACGCGCTGCCGTCATCCAAGGGCGGCGACGGCATGGAACCAGATAGCGTTAGCGGCCCTGTTGGTGTCACGCCATTGCCCTCGATGCCCCGCGGACGGCTTTCCGGCGCCGCACAGGAAGAAGAGGCTGCCGCCTTTTCTGTCACCGTTGCAGGAGACGCCCACGGGGCCGCTCATGATGTGTTTGCGGAGATCTACGCCGAGTGCGGGGCCTACTTCACCCCTGCGGCTATGTCACAGCGTGCTGCCCACCTGCATTGGCAGCTGGACGCCGTGGAGAGCCTCTTCCTCTCGTGCCCACCGTACAACAGCCACACATTGCCCCGCCTCGGTGGAAGCGGCAATGGTGCTATGCCCCAGCAGCCAGCCGAGCTCACGGTGACGGAGGGCTGGCAGCGATGGGTAGCCGTCTGCAGCAGCGGCCTTAGCCGCCCCTTGATTGTGAACTCCATGGATGAGATTATTGGCTACTGCGGCTGCTCTCGGGGTGCCTTTTTCTGCGCGGTGGGCATGCTCGACTACTTTGTGATTCGCACCGCCAGCGACCCGGCCGCGAGCTGCCTGGCGTACGCAAACTTTGTTCGCGCCGGACGGCACCGGCAGCATCAGCAGCAGCGGTACGCGTACGGCGGCGGCAGTGCGGGCAGCGGGGAGCAGACTGCCTTTGGACCTGGGAGCCCCGGGTACCTCACAGAGGTGTCGGACAAAGAAATTAGCGACTTCTTCACCCAGGTGATCGGAGTCTGCTGCATGCTGGGAAGCAAGATGAAGGATACCTTCCCGCCAGAGCTCACACGGTTGCTGGCGTGCCTCAACAGCAACAAGGACGAAGCCAATGCGTTCACCCCGGTGGAGTTCACGCTCATGGAGTTCTTCCTCCTCCAGCGCGTCTTCCACTTTTCTCACCTGAGTGAGATGACGACGGTGAATGAGGTGGTGGATCTGCTGCTCTTCCTTGTAGGCGGCGACGCAGTCCGCGATTTGGCGGAACTCAGCCGTCATAGCCGCACACTGAAGCGCCGTGGGGCGGAGAATCAGGCGCTCGCACCGCAGGTGCAGCCTCGCATCGATCACGCCGAGAGTAGTCTACGTCACAGCCGGCAGGACTACCTTGACCGCATTGCCTTTGCCATGGCGACGGAGGCCGCGCATCCCGAGTCCAAGTCGCGCGAGTGGGCTGGGTTTCAGGGGAACGAGGAGGCCTCTCAAGGGATGTCAGGCGTCCGCCACGCGGCATCCGCCAGTACCGCGGTCGCACCGTCGTGGATGACAACCGCCACCGCCACCACCTCCACCTCCACCACGCCTCTCCTCTGTTCGCAGGGTGTCCGCATTCCTGAACTCAACAAGGACCAAGTACGCGAGTGGCGCCGCCTCTCCCTCCTGTCAAGCTTCCTGAGCGACGTCGCCGTCCGCGGGCCCAAGGTCAGCAGCAGCAGCGAGTCCATCGCGAACGAGGTCGACGCCGCACTGGACGAGGTGAGGCGTCAGCGGGGCTCTGCGGCGCATCTGGCGGAGAAGGAACGGGTGCTGCGCGTGGAGCTAGAGCAGCAGGTGGCGATCCGGCTGCAGTGCAGCGCGCTCGAGTCGAGCCCGTGTGCGCTTGGCGTGGCGATTGTCGCGGTGATTGCCGAAGCACTGCGTGCGCCCCTGCCGCTGCCCCTCTTTGCGATCCTGCCTGACGAGGAACAGAGCCGGCTGCGGGAGAAGGGCCTTGCCCCGCGTCGCACCACCACCACTACGACTGCAACGCCCCGTGACATGGCAGGGGAAGGAAACGAGGAGTCACTCCTGACGAGGCCCACGTCGAGCACAGAGGCGGCCTCCTCCTCCCTGGATAAAGTGGAAGGATTTCCTGTTCAGCCGCACGACGACCTCTACCTGGTGCTCGCCCATTTCTGTGCCCTCTTCGCACGGAACGAGCTGGCCCACCAGCAGCAGGCGCAGCCGCTCGGTATGGCGGCGGGCCATGGCTTGTCTCTGCCACGCGCGCTGGAGGAGGTGCGGATCATGTACCGCGAAGGCAGGGATGGCAACTCATGGGATCCGATTCTCCGGCGCCGATACAAGGAAATGCCGTCCATGTAGTGGGGTCGCAGGCGCTGAAAAATATAAACATCTCATCACAGCCCAATACTCTCTTATCCGCCTTCTCTGGTTTCATTTATCGCTGTGCGCGTGTGCGTGCATCTGCATTTGCTCATGCTTTCCGGTTGCCCTTTGGCATAGAAGATAAAAGAACAATATCGCCATCATAGAAGACACGGGAAATGAGCTCGGCTCGCCATTTGTGTGGGCGTCTCTGTCACCTCCCCGTGCTTGCGTGTCAGTTGTCGTTTCTCTTCGCCTTTTCTTTTTTCTGTGTGTTCTTGAGACATGAACAGTTCGCTTGTTTTCTCTTTTGCTTTTTTTTTTTGTGTGTTCGTGCATTGTGATGAGCGAGTAGGTCCGCAATCGCTCTCACGACAAGGATCTGGGGACTCTTATTTTCGTGCGGCACCTTTCCTTCTGCTCACCCCCTCACCCTCTTCTTTTTTTATTATTATCTTTTTCAGCTCAGCGGGCGACCAACGCAGCCATCACCATCTTGACGGGAGAGAAGGATCAATTTCTCATGAAGTAGTCTTCTTGGACGCGTCTGGCGTCCTGGCCTATGCTCTCTTCTGTGCCTCTGATGCCTCGCCTGAGGCGTCGTCATCTGTTGCTGTTGTCGTTATTGTCGTCGCCGTTGCCGTCGCTTTTGTTGGTCTGTGATATTCACCTTCACCCCTCTCACCTCTCCTTTCCTTTTTCCCTTTTTTCTTCTTCCATAGACCTTATGTCGCACTCGTTACGTCTAACCGCGTCGCATTTTCGATGATATGATTTTCCTGCTGATCCGTGGGAAGACACACACAAACACACACACCTACGGGATACGGGAACATTGGGAACTATAGGACTCGTGCAATCCTCAGAGTCCAGCTTGTGTGGAAGGAGCTACCATGCCCTTACAGGCGTGTGACACGATCGCCTCGCTCCTCCTATCTCTGCGACTCTTTCCTTTGTCTGTTTCCCTGTCATTCTGTGCTTTGTCTTATTCGTCACAGTGTGTGACGTGCGTTAGTTTCTTTGTTTGTTTCCTCCCGGTTGCTTGTTTCTTCTGTCTCCTGTTTCTTTGCTCTGTTGAAAACCCGTTGCGGTTGTCACTTTCTGTATTTTCTGTTGCAGTATATTTTAGGTTTTTCCTCGCTCTCTTCGCGCGTTCACACGGCGACTGTCCTCCGTGACACAGCCGTTTTGTTTCTCTCTCCACTCCCCTCTCCCGACTGTACTTTCCCCCTGGCCGCAGCCTGTTTTTCATTCGCCACCACCGACCTCAACGCGAGGGCCTCGTGAGTGCTCCGATGGAGGCGGCGCAGGTCACACAGAACCACATGCATCTCTGTCCTCTCTCCCACTCCCCCAAACAACACACCAAGAAGAAGAAAATAAAGAATGTTTGCAACAGGATCATCTAGACACCTCCTCCTCAAGGTGGTGGGATGCCCCCACTGCCGAACCACCGTAGATCACGCATGGCTTGCGTAGGAAGCCGTTGTGAAGACATACTACCTTGGTAGTGCGTGTCTCTTCTTTTTCCTTCCGCAGTGGTCTCCACCTCGCCCCTCTCCCCTGCCTGCCTGTGCACTCTCCATAGACGGAATTCCGCATGGAGTTGCAGAGGGTCAGGGAGGAGGGAGGGGGAGGTCCCCCGCCCGCACCCGCAGGGAGCAAATTTGTATGATTGTCCAATGAACATGAGCGATAGCATGTGTGGCAGGGCCGCACCTCTGCCTTCACGAATGTCGTACTATGAGTCCCCGTGCCACGCAGAAATGACGTTTTTCACTTGAATCGACCTCGTTTCCTCTTCCACCCTGCTTTGACATAACGGACTTGGTGGACCATTACCATTGCGTCACACTTCCGTTCACCGATCTAGTCTCTCATTGGAAAGGAAAAAGTAGATATATATTCTTGTGCCTCTCGTTTCCCATCTGCGGATTGCATAGGAGAAAAAAAGTGAATCTCATCTCAAGGAGAGAATCACTGCGAAACGAAACCGCAAAAGACGTGGATTGCAGCATCAAGATAATCGACGTCTCATTCCAAGAGAAGCATTGGTTGTTCAGACTGAGATTCTCTCTCCTTTTTTTTTTTTTACTGGAACAGAAGGTTTTTTTGTCTTCTTGAAACATAATTTGAGGGCGCTCTGCTTCAGTTCCTTCTTATTTTCTTGTGTGCATATAATTTCCTGCAGCTTTGAAAAGTAATTTGTCAATTAATTTTATCTTTTTCATTCTTTTTTCTTTTTTTAATACTTCAAACTCGTTTCCTACTTTTGTGTTTACTGCTGACATTCATTAAGAACACAATCCACAACACTATCCGACTGGAACTCTCCTCCCTTGATCCCTTTTGCACCTCTTTCCTATCTCGCTGTTTCTATATTGCTCTCCTTTTCATTACTCCGATTCCCTTCTTTCCGCTCTATCATTCGCAGAGAGGCGTGGCGCATTATCAATCCAACGTTCATTTATTTTTTTTTTTGTTGCACTCGAGGGTTCCCCAATTCCTTCGCTCGCCTCTTTTTTTTTTTTCTTTGAGTTTTCTTTCTTTCACGTACACCCAACTGTAAGTACCCCTCCTGCCTCTCCTCTCTCCCCATCTATTGTCCTTTGAAAATTTGTTTGTAGAGGCTTGTCGCTTTTGTTTCCCTTGTGTATTAGAACTCCTTTTTTTTTCTTTTTTTCTTGCCCCTTCCTCGCCTCTTTGTTTTCCACTGCACGAAGAGTGTCTTGTGCATTCATCAGGTGACTGTTTCTCAAACAATTTGTATATATAGATTCTGTCTTCACTCCTCGTCATCCCCAATCTCGCCAGAGCACCAAGAAGGTGAGACGGCAATAGCAGCAATACCCAAGCACACGCACTCACGCTCACACAAACAAACACAAAAACACAAGTACCCTTAAAGATGGAATCCATGTTTGACGATCCCGATTTTCTCGCCCCCACACCGTCGTTCGCGGATAAGATGCCCTGTGTGGCGGCCCCGGGGTACGGTGGCGGCACCGCCAGCGCCAAGACACGATCGCCATACAGCGCAGGCGAGACCAACAGCTCTTCCTCCCACGCACGTCAGGCTGGCCTCAGTCCTCTGCCCAGCGCCGACGGCGAGAGGCTCTTCACGCACTCGCGCGAGTCGGAGAGCCTCAGTCACCGCTCCCACAACACGACTGGCGTCTTGGGGAGGAGGGGTGAACCGCACGGGAGCCGTAGTAGCAGTCGGCTTGCGGGAAATCCTTCGACGCGCGCGCCATTTGCCCAGGATCTTCAATCGGTATCGGCGATGGGCAGCGACCTGTACAACGCCAACACCCAAGCAAATGGCAAAGGCATGCCTGCGGTAGGGTCGTCTGGGGACTTTGTGTTCGACCTCCCCGCCGATGACTCCCCCACCCATCGCGTCCGCGGTGCCGGCGTAGCGGACCGCGGTGCTACCAGCGGCAGAGGCGCCGCTCTCTCGACGGGCGGCACCAGCGACAGCAGCAGCAGCCGCAAAGACAACCAGACAAGCTTGATGGGAATCGCCAGTGACGGCTATGGCAGCAGGGAGCACTTCGCTGGCGGTGACATGGGCGGCGCGGGTGCGGCAGCAACAGGTGCTGGGGGCGGGTTGACCAACACCGACTCCCTCGGCGCAGCGGCGTTTGACCCATTCTTTGACTTTGCCGAAGGCGGGGATGTGTGGGCCGTCGGAGCGGCGCCAGCGCTCGTCAAGGACGCACGGATGCAATCTGCTCCCGCCTCCGCCGCCACCATCGCAACGGCCCTCTCTGCTGTTGCCATCAACATGGGCGGAAAGCTGAACCCGGTCACCGCGAGCGCCTCCAAAGTGACGCACGACTTCACCAGCCCCACCTCCACGACGCTGTCATTCCTGAACGTCTCTAGCTCCGCGAACGCGCTCGACCTTGTCCGGAACTCGGCAAAGAACGCAAGGATGGGGACGGAGAGCAAGGGTCTTGGGAAGCCGGGACAGGCACTCACGCAGCCAACGCCAGCCGTGGGGACTGCAAAGGTGAACACCTTTGTGGGCTCCTTTGCCCCTCCCCCCGCCTCCCCCAGACGCACGGGCCATGTTACCGCGAGTGCGGCGCCACCGTCTTCGCAGGCAGTTTCGCACCCACCCTCCAGCCGTCTGCCGGCGTCCTCGAGCCCACGCAAGGCGCAAGCGACCTCACATCTGGGCGATGACGGGACCCTTCCGCTCCTTCCGCCGGCTTCCCCTCGTCGGCTGTCCAACCACGATGCCAGCAGCGCGGCCAGCCGAACCACTGCCGATGCGGAGTACGACCTGGAGCCTCTGCCCAACGGCGGCCGGGACACGGCACGGCTGACGGGCACGACACCTCGTGTCACGAGCCAGCAGGCGGGATCGGGCGGTGGTGCCATCGCCAGCACCAACAACGGTAGCGCTTCCTTCCGTCCTCACCACCCCACAGCACCCACGCCGCGGCAGTCACCGCAGCCGTCCCGCACGGCAGTCGCACATCCCATCTCGCCACGCCCATCCTTCACAAGTCGGCCCTCCAGCGGGGCCCAGCGGGCGAGCGGCAGTGCCACCGGCCGCAAGAGCCTTGACGGCAGCACCACGAGCCGATGGAGCGCATCGAGAACAGGCTCTGGTCTTCTCCCGAGGGGCGGGAGTGGTGCGGGGGGACGAGGCAGCAGCCAACCGTCATCCTTGACCCCTGTGCGCCAAGAGAACGCGCGCGCCACGCCCGAGTTCCTGGCCACCGACTCCCCTTTCCTCGACGAGCTCTACGCGACAGACAACACAAAGAGTAGCAGCGGCGTCGCTCGCAAGCCCACCGGCGATCCGGTGGCGCCTCTTTCTTCAGCCGGTGTTGGCGCACCGCTTAGCTTCTCGGAATGGGGCGTGTCGAGCGACGCGTTCGGCCCGTTGGGCTCTGGTCTTCGTCCAAGCCCCGCCGCTGGCGCACCCACCAAATCACCGACCGCCACGCCAGCGAGGATCCCCATCAACAATCACAACAACAGCGGCAGCGACCAGCTCCAGCCACGCCGCAGCAATAGCAACAGCAACAGTACCAGCTTCATGGAGCCACCACAAAGCGATAGCGGGAGCGCTGGCTTCGAAAACATCGGGGGAAGCATGATGGCGATCTTGGCGGACACCGCCAGCACACAGGGGGCGGGTACCCAACCGGTGGCCGTGGCGAACAAGAACACGTTTGCCTACGGACCCTCTGGCGCGGCTGCCGCCTCCGACACCGACAGCAATAACGGAAGCAGCAGCGAAGACGAGGCGGTCATGCCACATTATAACTACTACGATGGTAGTTACAGCGACACCAACCACGTCAAAAATCTCCACGTGCGTCGTCGCAACGGCGGATCGCACGATACCAGCGCAGAGGGGAACAACACGACACCAGGGCAGGCTGACCGCGTGGACAAGGGCAACGACGACAGCGACAGCGACAGCGACAGCAGCAGCAGCAGCAGCAGCGACGATGAGTACGGTAGCATCACGGATGTAGGCAATGACGAGGACATGTACGGCACCTCTCAAAGAGATCCGTTGGCCGCCACCGTCAGCGGCTGCTCTGCGGACATGTCAGCCAGCGATGTCAACCACGGAAGCAGCCTTGCTGCCGCTATGCACGCGGGGAGCGAATCAGACATGGAGCATAGCACGAGCATGTTGGCGTATGCCCAAGACGACGAGCAGGAGGGCACCAGCTACTCGGGCTACAAGGGCTTTACCAAGCTGGGCGGCAAACGCCGCAGCGGCGGCATTGCCACCGACTTTGACGGGAACCATGTGAAGCGTCGGCTGGTGCCGCTTGACTACTTCCGCGATCTCTACCTCATCGAGGCCTACCTGGGCGAGGACGCCGTTTCGCAGAGCTACCGCGTCCGTGAGCGCCGCAGTGCCCCCGGCAGCGACGGAAAGAAGCGTCGCTTCGTCGCCCGTGTCTTCTTCACCGACAAGGGCAAGAACTTCTTCACCAAAAATGAAACCAAGAACCTCGCGGCGCGGTCGAATACGCTGCTGTCGCAGCCCATGCGGCAGCAGGTGGCCACCGCACTCCTCCTCGACCACCCCAAGCTCGTTCGCAGCTACGACTTCTTCTACCACACCATGGACGACGCCGAGGATATCAAGCTGAAAATGCAGAGCATTCTCACCGCTGGCCTCGGCGGCGGCGGAGGAGGCGAAGGCGGGGACGGGGACCCGGCGCAGTCCAGCGGGGACATGTTTGAGAATGGCTGCGTGACGGCAACCGCGGGGAAATCTACAACGACCAAGGAAAGCCTCGAGACGCACCTGAACCCTCGCCTCTACGCACGCGGCGAGCTCGGCCTCACGCGACGACGCGTGTCCCTGCTCACGTCGCAGGTGCTGCTTCCGCGGCGCGCCTCCTTTGTGGGTGTCGAGGGCCTGCTGGCCTCTGGCAAGAAGAAGAACGGAACGGCAAAGCACGCGCCTGACACGAACCGTGGCCATTCCTCCTCGGCGCCCAAGACGGCCTTCAGCAGTGTGGAGGTTCAACCCGCCGTCGGTCCTGCGACGGGGACATCGTCCTCCGGCACCGCGCAGAAGGACAAGGACGGGGGCCACTCCACGCGTCTGCCCCCCATCGATAAGAGGCTCACCGCCACCTCCTCGTCTGGCCACCGCGCGGGCGGTGATAAGCACGGGAAAAAGAAGAGCAAAAAGGGAAAGCATCACGAGCACCAGCAGACAGACAAGAGCGCAAGGGAAGCACCACGAGCGGCGCAGTCGACAGGGCCTGCGTCGACGGCAGGAAAGCTCAACCCCTCCACCGTTGTGACCGCCGCGCCCCCAGAAGAGAAGACCCCGCAGGAGAAGCTCGATGAACTGCTGGTGAAGCTGAACAGCCAAGTCTACGAGGACAATGGGGATGTGCACAGGGGAGAAGGAGGCGAGGAGGAGCCGGTAGACCTCCTCGTCGACACCACCTTCATTTACGGCATCCTCATTTCAGAGCTCGTCTCGGGTCCGATGCCGCCGGCCCTCCAGGCCGATCGCCGGAGCCGCATCCGGCCTGTGACGGGGAACGCCTCGCTGCCGCCTGGCTCTACGCCAGCTGGCCTCGGACTCGAGGAGGAGCTTGTTGCGTTTTACTGTGCCCAAATCTGCGAGGTACTGCAGTACATGCACGAGTTCTACAAGGCCCTTGGGGCCGTGGCGGCTGCAGGAGGGACGTCCACGCAGGGCAGCACGGCGCCTGCGATGGGATTCCATCCAAGTTTCCTGCACAACAACCTTCGCGGCGAGCACATCTTACTCGACGCCAAGGGCAACATCAAGCTGGCGCAGCTGGATAACACCGCGTGGCTCACCGCAGAGCCCTACTTCAAACTCCGGCACGCGCTGCAGGCCACCACCAACAGCAGCACCAACCGAGGTGCTCCTGGGCAGCTCGCCGAGGACGCGTTGGACGACGACGAGCTCGCCAAGAGCATGGCCATGCTGCCCCTGTTTCCCGCCGCACCATCGGCAACGCAAGCACCCTCCCCTTCGCCAGAGGCCAACCCTTCATCCGGACTTAGCCCAAGCACTCGCGCCAACACGGCGCCGTCGTGTGTTACCGTTCCATTTCCCATCGTTCCGATCGACCTGACCGCGGCTCCTGTGTACACCCCGCCGGAGCTGTCCCGGTACGTTGCCGTGCTGCGCCACGAGTGTGAGAAGCAAGCAGCGCGTCGACAGGCCATGCTTGCGCCGTTACCAGACGCAGCGGAGCTCCTTCGCGATGCGCAGAACGTTACGCGCGCCTCGTATGCGAGTTTCAACTACACCTCTCACAAACTGGAGCACGACCTGATCACGAATGTCACCCCTGCGGTGGATTGCTACCAGCTTGGCATCACGTTGTACCGGCTGCTCCTCGGCCGCCTGCCCTTTCTGCAGGGTGCAGCCCCTTCACCCCAAGACGGCGCGCCACAAGATCCGCCGCAGCAGCAGCAGCAGGAAGCAGACACCGTGAGTCAATCGTCACGCCAACGCAAACGCCCGACGGTGGCTACTTACAACAGCAACGCCTTTGTGTGCCTGCAAGACCTGTACGATGGCAGCCCTGCTTACGGGCAACTCTCTGCGGACGCTCGAGCACTGTTGGAAGCGCTTATTCTGCGCTCACCAGAGCAGCGGCCAACGGTGGCGCAGATCCTGGCACATCCATTTCTTACTCAACGAAGGCGGGCCTAACGAGACCTACGGCCTCTCACCAACCTCCACCCTCCGACAGCACAGTGATTCACTTGACGAGCTGATCCCCTCTTCTCTCTCTCCGTCTGCCATGAGAGACGATTCCTCTGGTTGTTTCAGTTTGCGTTGGTTTGTCCTTTCCAGCTTCATTTTCCTTCTTGATGTTTCTTTGTCCTCATCCAAACACCTCCTATATTATTTTTTAAAAATATCGCTCTCTCTCTCTGTGTCTCTTGCTTTCTCTATCCTTGCTCCTTCTTGTGTCTCTTGCTGTGTAGCTCAACTATCACCTTGTCGTCTTCCCGATGTGAAAGCAAAAAAGAAAAAAAACATTGAGGAAGTACCCGGCACGTTTTGAGCACCCCCCTGTCATATTTCTTTTTTTTTCTTTTTTCATGTATGTTTCGTTATCCTCGCTCTGACGCTCTTTCATTCTCTCAGATGTGAAGATGCCACTTCCTTTGTTCTTTCGCCACGTTCATGTGTCATTCTCTACATGATTCTCTCTCTCTCTCTCGTTCCCCTGTCCCCCATCATGCCATTAATATATATATATATTTTTGCAAAATAGGTACAGTCACCCACTCCTTCTAAGTATATGTGCCCCAAGTCACCTCAGAGTGACCACTTCTGCTGTTTTTCTTTTCTTCCTCGCCATTCCTTCAATACCTCACGCTTTCACGTCCAGATGTTTTTTTTTTTCTTCGCTGGGACCAAATTGTTTGTTTTTCTTCACCCGTGTGTCACCAAGCAAATGACGCGGGGAATGATTCCGCGTCTGCGTGTTAGCCATTCTCTCCCCTCCCCCCTCCTCCTTTCCTTTCCTATATGTACCTTAATGCGCCAGTTCTGTGGACTCTGTTGTTCAATAATTGATTCTTCTCCGCATCGGAGTCCTCCGGTCTGCAAACAATGGCAAGCAACACTGCCGTTGTGGGTGGGGTCGGTCGGCACCTTCTCTTTCTTTGTCGTTTGGTTCTCTCTATCTTTCTCTCTCTTTCTCTCTCTTTCTTTTCCTCTCTCTTCTCCCGCTTTTCTGCCCCCCCCCCTGTCGTCATTTATGTCGTCGTCTTGTCTTTATGTTTGCACGGATTCCTCGCTCTCTTTAATTTTCCTCTTTTCGTTTCATCTCCGCACATGTGTGTATTTCCCCTCTCCCCCCCCTTTCTCTTAGGAGTTTCTTCTAGCCACCTCCATGTACATGGGTCATTCATCAGTCCCTCTATTTGGGACCCTTGCTGCCCTGACAGAGGTTCCCCCCCCCGTCAGCGTAGCGTCTTGTGTGTGTTTTTTAAAAATTATTTTCTCTTGTCTTTTTTCTGTTCCACGCCCTCTTTCTTTGCCCACACAAAATACACAGAGATGCGAACGAGGGAGTGCAGCTGTCATAAGCGGCTCGCCCTCGCATGCTATGAAGGATACTGATGAGCCCCGATAAGACGGCCATAGATGGGGCCTCCCCGCCTTATATTCGCGTGCGTCCGGATAGAAGGCACGGAATGGTGTAACGGGAAAACCGGCGTAAGCAATAAAAAACAAAATGGAAAGAAAGAACACGTAGGCTGACGTGTCGTGGCACATCGATGCACCTTTCCCATTGTCTTACTAATATCCGCTTGCACGACCTCACCATATCACTAGAAACGAGAAGAAAAAAAAAAGGAAGAACTCATTCGTCCCCGCACGAAAAGCCCTAGATCCTTCAACACAAAGCACTCGTTGCACCAGCGCAGAGAACTGAAGGAAAAAAAAAAAAAAAGATGGCGGCAACCTTGAAGAAGGAAGAAATTCCGATTGACGTTACCTGGGAGGACCAGCAACGCATCTGCACCTTCAGCCGCATCCACCGCCGCCTTCAGCACCTCCTCAAGCGTCAGAAGGCACTCACCGATGACCTAGAGAAGATGGAAGACGCATCCACGGAAATTATGATTATTGACGACACACTGCTGGAGGCCAACGAAGACGACGAGGCTGGTGCGGCGGCTGACATGGATCGCGAGGAAGACGCCACGGTGTCGCGCCTCAAGTTTGTGTTTGGCGAGGCTTTCGTTGACGTTGACGTGGAGCGGTGCGGCGAGCTGCTGGACGCCGAGAAGGCGAAGCTGGAGGAGGAGAAGGAGCAGGTGGAGACGGAAGTGAAGGAGCTGGAGGCTGCCCTGGAGGAGCTCAAGGCGCAGCTCTACGCCAAGTTCGGGTCGCAGATTTACCTCGAGGACAAGTAGTAGAGAAGGGGAAAATGAAGAAAAGTCAGCTGCTGTGGACAACACATGACATGTGCGCGCATGGCTGTGCGCCTCCGTGCTCGCCCTTCCGCCTCTTTTCTCGCCTCCATGGGCGGAACATTACGGTGCAAGCGTGACGCCGTCACGAAACGTGAGGCGCGTGCTTTCGTCGCCGGGACAAGCAGTGCAGTGCACCACCCATGTACGCCTTTTATGACGCCCCTGCTGCTGTGCAGGCGACACGTCTCTATTTGTTGAGGTTGATGGTCCACTGATATCCCCATGTTTTTTTGTTGTTTTTTTTTCTTTCCCTTTTCTACGTTGTTGTCGTTCCCTGTGGAAGTGTTTCTTTGTGATCCCGTTTCATTAATCTGTAACTGACCGTCCAACCTTATTTAAAAAAAAAAAGACAAAAGCAAAGCGGAATTTCTGTGTCCTCCATCAAGTGCTTTCTGGTGGCTCTTTGTCCCATGAAATACGGAGTGAAGAGCGAAACGGGGAAAACTTATGTTTGTCGCAAGAGCCCATTGGGAGGTGCCTGTGGAGAAAGCGGTTGCACTGGACCCACGAGTGCCTTTGGTTCTTCTGTTTTCCCCTCCCCCCCTGCTCCACCTCCTCATAGTGAGGCAGAACATGTAACAATAACCCACAACTACAACCCCGTTTACTACGTGGGATGGTGCGAACGTGGTGTGTGCTAGTGTCTGTGTCATTCAACCTCAATTTCTAGAAACTCCCCGTCTTCCTCAACGTTTCCCTTTCTTTCCCCCATGAAAGAATAGTGGTAGTTTCTCTTGCTCAGTGTACGTTTGTTCTGCTTCCCTTCCCTTCGGTTCGCGTTTTTTTTTTCTTTAAGTTTGCTACCCTGGAGTAACGAGCGGGTCTCTGTTGTTGTTTTTTTTTGGGGGGCTACGGCTGTTGTTCGTCTCTCTGCCTTCTTGTGCGTTCTCCTGTGTAGGTTGCCACTTACCTATCCACGCTAGTCCTTGGCTCCGTTGTTTCCCTCCCCCTCCCCCCTCCCCTCCGTTTGCTTCTTATTTATTCCTCTCTTTTTATTTTATTTTTTATTTCGCATATCGCAGTGACACGCGCGCTCGCACCGTGTTGACGTTTCTTCGCGTCACTCTGAGAAACGAGGCCTTTGCTTGACCTTTTTTCAAAAAAGATTTTTCTTTTTCCGTGCGTCACCCCTCTAGCTACCCCTTTGCTGTCCTTCACCCCTTCTTTTTGATCCTGGAAAGTACCTCCTCTCTGTCGATACCGCGAGCATAGGGGGACCCCGGTCTGATCCTTGTGTCGATCACTGTATTCCTCTCTCGTTCAAACTGTCTGAGGCACTGCTATCATATATATATATATTTCTCCTTTATCCCACGTCTGTCCTGTGGGTTCTGTTGTTCGCTGTAGCTCGCCGCCCTGTTTTCCATTCATCAAATCACCTTACATCGCGTTCTTTTGTTTTTCTTCGATTCGTTTGGTTTCTTTTCCTATACCTTCTCTTTCCTCACTGTTCTCAGGCATACCAAGGGCCTGCTGCAAAGGTAGTGGGTTTCTTCTGTCAATTCGGTTCCGGTCAACAGCTGTCACCAAGCACATCACAGCAAACGGGGTCGCGCTCCCCATCTCACTTCTACAGCCGTTGGTTGCGCCGTCCACCTGTCAACACCAATGAACTTTGAAAAGCCAAGTGGCCCCATGCACGAGGCGATCCGCAAGGCCTTGGAAGAGCTCAAGCTGCACGGCAACCCTTACGGCTGCATCAACTTGATCAACGGTGCCATCACGGCATCCAATTGTGACGCGCACTACCACCACTACTTGAAGCGAGCGCGTGAGGCTGAGCTGGAGGACTTGCTTCCTCGTGCTTCGCACCACACCCACACCGACGGAGCTCAGCGACCGGCGGGGAGCGGCGGTACGGGCAACGGCCAAGGAGACGTCCGCGGTGGTGTGGTGCGCGGGACCCCGGTCGCGACCGTCACACCACCGCTGTCCCCTGTCTTTCCCAACACCCGTTCAGCGGGCGGCCCCACCTTCGCTGCTGTCCCTGCCCACACCCCGGACGGCGTCTCTGGCAAGCCGCTCCTGCAAGGGACGCTCGTCGGCGCGTCGGGTGGTTCCGGTAAGAATGCTGGTGCTGCCCGCGGCACGACCGATGTGGTGCAGGGAACGGTACGCGTTCATCCAGGTGGCTTGATTGAAAAAGATGGCGTCATTGACGACTCCACGTTTAACTGGGAGGACGGTAAGAACATCACCAACACGGATGCCACCGCGGCCGAGAAAAAAAAGTACACCTTCAATCCGATTCAGCTCCTCCGGCTCATTCTTATCCGGTGCGATGCGTTTTCGCAGACCAAGCAGCACGACAAGGCCTTTGTCGACGCCAAAATGGCCGTGCTGATCGCCAAACGCAAGTCCCCCGAAGCGTACTTCTGCTGCGGCCGTGAGGAGCGCAAGCTGTACCACATCCATGAAAGCGTGCGCTACTTCGAGGCGGGTGTGAGCGTGCTGCGACACATGAAGCGCGAGGTGCTGCGCAGCCTCAAGGCCCAGCTCCTGGCACAAGGGTACAGCCCGGACGGCACATTGCTCGTGGACGACGAGGACGCTGCGGGCAGCGGCAGCGCAGAACCACACACGGAGAATAACGTGGACGCCGACGACGACGTGCTCGCGCTCCAGGCCATGCAGCACACCCCGAGTGCCTCCGCCGCTCCGGTCGCCTCCGCGTTCCTGTATCAGGCCTTCTACTATCCTGACAGCTATGTCCAGCAGCTCGAGGGCCCGTCGCGCAAGGGCGGTGCCGGCTCCCATGCTGGGGACAGCGACGACGATGATTATTGGGCTCAGCGGGGGTACCGGCCTGAGGACGTTCGACGTCTCGGCCTCACTCGGAAAGAAGAGGAGCAGCGCGAGGTGAACCGCTTGAAGGAGTTCCTTAAGCAGAAGCAGCGACAGCGGAGGCGACGCAAACGTCTCTCAGACAAGCAGCGCGCGGGATTAGGCGGTCTGACACTGGATCCTGCCATCTTGGACTCCAAGTCAAGCTCCCGCGCAGATCTTTCGGCCCTTCACAGCGGGGGTCGATCGGGGTTCAACGCACTGCACGGCGACGAGACCGAGGACGAAGCAGCGGACAGCGAGGATGGGGACGACGGCGACCTGCACTCACACACGAGCGACAGTGTTAACTTGACCACGTACACGACCGGCAACTCCGGAGGGACCTCTGCTCGAGGCTCACGTGCGGTCACGCCAGGCTTTGGGGGCAGCTCTTTGGAAAGCGACAAGGCCTTTCGTATCCATGGAGACTCGGCAAGCAGTGGTGGAGCCGACGCGGGTGCCGCCCGGGTGGCGGCCACACTTGGTGAGAAACCGGGCGTCCTGACCACCGCCGAGGAGGAGGAGGAAAGCGATGAGCGCGTATTTTCCTTTTTCCCAGAGGTACGCACGCGAAGCACCAAACAGGTGGTGGGTGGTGGTGGGTCTCCTGTCGTGCTCCACCATCAGCGCCACAGCCTCTTTCGCAACAACACAGACACAGAGCTCCTCTTCGCCATGAATCACTACGGGATGTCCCCGGCAGAGCTCAGCTCATGGCTTCGGCTCTACCGCGAGAGTCGGGCGCTTAAAAAAATGGGCAAAAAGAAGACCTTTCCAGCGTCCGTGTTCGGCACGACGCTGTTCCTGCTCGATCGCAAGGTATCCACGGTGCGCAACAGCATTGCCCTGGTCTTTGAGAATGCGCTCCTGCAGCAGCTGGCCACCTTCGCTCCTGGGCGAGGGGAACGCCGTGCCGGGAGTGGCCGGCACACCAATACCTTGGAGTTCATTGGCTGCACCGCACCGGACGCTCAGTATAGCGGGAACTACTACTTCCCTGAAGTCATTCGGCAAGGCGATGTTGGCTTCGCCGTGCTGCAGCCGCGCGGGTGGGGCGGCTACAGCGGCTGCGTCTGCTTCTCCTTGCAGGTGGACGCGCTGTCCTCGTCGGGCGGGCACAATCAGCACATCGGCGCCACGGACAGTCAATCTTCCTCCACGCTGCCGTCGCCTTCCGGGTCCGCGGTGGCCTCTCGGGGCGAGGGCCGGCGGCCCACGGACCACATTAGTATTTTCTTCTACTTTGACAGTCCGATGATGGGAAGCGTCAAGTACGGCGTGCGGTGCGTCACGGGCATCAAGCCAGAGGATCTACGACGCGCCTTCTACGAGATCAACAACCAACGCGCCGGCATCTATGGCATTCAAGGAGCCGTGGAGGAAGAGGACGACGCGCACTCTCCTTCTCGTCACGCAGCCGGGAACAACCCGCTGCGGGATGCCAAGGCACCGCCGCCGCCGGCCAATGGCGCGCGCCATGTGGACAGCCACCTTGGTGCCGGCTTCAGCTACGCGTGGCCACGACAGGAGACACCTGCGCAGCGTGCGGGGCGATTGGCTGCACTGAAAGCGGTGCGAATGCCGCCCCAGTCCAGCTGGTTGACCTCGCAGACGCTGATTCTTCGCAGCGAGGCCACCTCGCGAGGCAGCACAAACGATCCCTCGCACGGGCTTGCGGAGCGCAGAATAAAGATTTCGGTCAACAATAACATTAGCAGCGGCGCGTCCGGCGGGTCAGGGGCTAGTGGCGGCAGCGGCGGTGGTGCCGCGAGTGGTGGAGGAAGTGGCAGTGCTGTCGCCAACAGCAACATTATCATGTTCTCCATTTCGGAGCGCCTCCCCATTAAACTCAAGAGCGTGGAGCTCATTCCTGCCCTCGAATTTGCGGGACCAGCCGTCCTCAAGAAGGCCTCCGCGCTGAGCCGTCGCTACCGTGAGCTCGTCAACAACTTTCCGCCTTCCATGCTCCTGAACCCAGCCGCCGCCGCCGGGATCACAAGCAACGCGGGTACCCAGCCCTATCCACCGCCCGCCACCGTGCGACGCAGCTTCTTTTCCTTCTATCCGGACTACTGCCTCTACACGGATCGCTTCTCGTCCCCGTGGGTGATTCGAGACAAGGAGGTGATTGTCTTTAAGCTGTTCTTTGTCGGCCGCGTCATGAACCAGGAGGAGTTCACCGTCTCCTACGCCGATACCCCATCCACCGGAGGGATCTCCACAGGGCTCCCCGCACACAGCAACGAGGAGGACTCCCTCGCCGGGCTCGCCCGGGGCGCCAGCGCGCTGTCGGACCTGGACAGCCTCGTCACCACCACAGGAAGCACCCACAATAGCACGGGCGGCGCGACCAAGGCAGGCTCCGGTGCCTACCTGAACCCGCACAGCGTCCTTGCACGCGGCGTGGCGGGCGGGGCCAAGCCTGCGGCAACCAACGCCAACACCAGCCTCACGGATATCGCGCGCCGCGGTAGCGTGGTGAATGGGGTACCCACTGGCACAGGCTCAAACAGTGGTGGCAGCAACGGGAGTGGCAGCGCACCGCTGCTGTACATCTCCGCCGAGTCGCAATCCCGCAGCAACGCCACCGTCTACTACGCAGATCGCCGCTGTCCCTTCTTTCACATCAAGGAGAGCTGGCTGCCCTTTTCTTCTGCCGTGTACCTGCAGTCCGCCTCTGCGAGTGGCCGCACCTTCGCCAGCGTCCACACCAGCAACAATAGCACGGTTGTCACGCTCAACCTGACCACCGCGCCGCGCAACCCGCACGCGAGCAACGTGGGCGACGGCATCGGCACGCCGATTGGCGTCCCCACCTCCGTTGGCGTCGGCAGCGGCGGGCGCGCAGGGGCCACGGTCAGTGGGCATGCCATGGGAGGCGGTGGCTTTGGCGCCGCCCTGCACGGAGCAGGCACTGCGGCGGGCGGCAGTGGGGCGTTGATGGCGGCGACAGGGGGAAAGGGATCTGGTCATGCCACCAGCGGGGCGAGTGGCGGGGACCATGACCAGGTGCTCTACACCGTCCGCAAGCGCGTGCACGCGCCGACGGGCAGCGTGGTCCATGCCGGCAGCGCGTCAGGCACGCCTCTCGACGGCGTGACGGTGACCTCAGGCACCGTGGTGAAGACTGGCGGCGGCAGCGGGGTAGGGGGACTCACAGGTTCCACGGGAGGGGAAGGCACCTCTGCCACACCCACCCTGCAGGGACGTGTGACGTCGGTGCAGTCGCTCTCACAGATGGATTCCACCGGAACGGCCGCGTCTCAGAAAGTCCTTGGAGCTGTCGAGACAGGCAGCTCTGCCAGCCTCGCTTCCATGGGCGGTGTGCCGTCCCCAAATCCACGCCAGGCACTCCAGCACACACAGCAGGCGCACGTCAGCCAGCGGAGTGGCTCCGCGCTGCCCTCGAGCAGTGCCGGAAACACAGGAACGAGTGCTGGTGCGAGTGGTAGCGCAGTGGGGCCGCTGGCGAAGGGCGAGCAGTTTTCTGTGTGGCGGAGCACCCCGCACGGCAACGGGGCCGAGATTGTCGCGGAGATCCGTGTGCTCTGCTCGCCGTACCCGCTGGTGAAGGGAATGCAGCTTGGTGAGGTGCGCCTGCTGCCGGGTGCGGATGCGCTGCTGGTGTCCACCATCATGTTCCTTCTTTCTCGTTCGTGATGGGTGAGGCCGGGGCGGGGAGGGAGGGAATGGGAAATGTTCACCAGTAAGGAGGCTGGAGATGCGAAGATTGAAAGGGCTGCACTGGCGTGCAGGGGGTTGTTTCCCCCTCGTCGTATCTTTCTTGAAAGAGAAGTCGCTTGATGGGTGAAGCCTTGGCGTCTCCATCCGTGCGGTTTCCCCACGCTGACTTCCCCATGTGAGCTGCTGCATCATTTGTTTTTTTCTTTCTTTCTATGGTGCAGGCCATGCAGCATCTGAGCTCTGTTGCTTCTCCGTTTCCCCCATCTGTTGGCTTGCTCGCCTCTCCACAGAAAGGGAGTAGACATTCGTGTGTGCGGAGTTTGGTGATGCCTTTCTTGACAGCGAAACGACGAATCATTCAAAAACATTTAAAACAACAACAACAACAACAGCGAACCAGCAGAGGAAAAAATATGTAGAACATGCAAAGATAAGAAAATGAGATTGCGTTTCCCGACGGACCCCCTCCCCCCCCCCCCCCCAACTCGGAGGACGCATGCGGCGTACCTCCGCACTATGACACACACATACAACCACACCTCCTGCTATGTGTTCCGCGTACACATCTAGCTGCGGATGGCATATGTAGGCACTGTAACCCTCGCTGCGGCCATTTCGTGCCCGTCGTCGTCTCCTGGTCACACCCTTCTCATGAACGTTAATAACCCTTCCCCTTCTCTCTCTCTATCTCTCTCTGTCTATCTCTTTCTCTCGCTCACTAACTCCACCCAGGGTGCGCATTTCCAGTCGCCGAAACCTCCCGAACACTCCTCAAATCTCTGTTCATCTGACTGTGGTTCACTAGCCCTTCACTGTTTGTTGTTATTCTAGCCCCCTTTCACTCCTTTGTGCTATACATCTTTCGTTGTTGTTTCTTTTCTGTTTTGTTTTCTACTGTGTGGTCCACCCACTCCCTCTGTCGCACCGTCTACCCACTGCCCTTCACCACTTCCTCTTCTTTCTTTTTTCACCCTTTACGAATTATTCTCTTTCCCTCTCTTTCTCCCTCTCATTGCTTCTCAGCGTCGCAACGCCTTGGATCCAAGAGCGACGACCGCCGCAGCACAAAGAAGACCCTCCGCACAACGGTCACTATCCGAGCTTTCTCTCCTCGGAGTTCCTGGGTTTGCTCCTCTTCTTTTTTTTTTCTTTTCTTCGTCTTTCTACTCTTTGTCGAACGCAATCGACGGTCGCTGAAGGCCTGCCGTTTAACTCTTCCCCTGCGCATACCTCTCTTTGTTTCCCCCTTCCCCCCTCCCCCCCTCTCTTCCCCACTGTCCCCTATCTCCTCTTCTTGTTTCTGCTGGCTAACTTGCTCCTAGCATTTCATTGATATCTTACTACACCTCCCAGAGATATATTTTATTTATTTCCTTCTTGGCTTCTCCTCTCATAATCGCACTGGATTCCGTTCTCCGCCCTCCCCACTTTCCTTTGGGTATCTCTTTTTGCTTCTTTTTTTTGTCTGTCTTGTAACCATCTCCAGGATCCTTTTCCAGGCGTGCTACCCACCAGTCGTATCCTTGCACGGTTGTCCTAACGTTACAACGTCTTCGCTATATCCCCCGTTTCTATCATCGATCACGTTCATTTCTCTTTCTCTTTTTCTTGCTGTGTCTCCCTGGCTGTCTACTCAGAAAAAAAACAACACTGATCTGCCTGACCTTTCCACCTAGCCCCCCCCTTTTTTTTTTTGCAGCGCTGTTGTTCCCTACTGTCCTCACCACTGTACGGTCTCAAAGCAAGGCACACAAACACGCAAACAGTAGTGGCACTCACAGGAGCCGCAACGAAACGAACCTCGCGTAGTTGAGAAAAAAAAAGGGAAAGCACACAAGAGAATCACACCAAGAACAACCATGACACTAGAGAACACCGCCAATGGAAAGTCGGCAAAGACCGGCAAGAAAAGTAAGGCCCCCAGCAGCAGCAGCAGCATGCAAGAGTGTCCAGGCTTCTGCGAAGGCTGGCTCGAGAAGTACTCGCTGGGCCGCAGCATGTTCAGCTCGAAAGGGTGGCACAAGCGATACTTCTTCCTCAGTCAAGAAGGTCTGGGGTACGCGCATAAAAACCCGCGAGAGGACAAGAGGTCGGGTGCGCGGGAACCCCCCGCGACGCTCGTGGATGATGGTCCGAGCGGGACACCACAGGAGCAGAAGGCGAACCTGCGTTACAACCTCTTTCCCTACAAGAAGCCCATCAAGGCATCCGCCGCCAAGTGCTTCATTCCCTTTGAGCGCAAGCTCACGACCCCTGCGGACGGGCAGAAGGTGTCGGCTGGCCCAAAGGAGGTGGTCTTGCAGCCCGTGTATTTTCTAGAAAATGTAGAGGTAGCGCAGCACCCAGAGGTGTCTGCCACCTGCAGGAATGGTATCTGCTGCGAGAAGGCGGACAAGGTCAATGGCGGGCTGCACCTCTTCTCCTCCAACGGGAAGGACACCAACAGCTACGTCCCGGGCGGAGAGCCCATGGGAGAGGCGAGCTACTTTTATTACTTTGCCGTGTCGTTTGAAGAGAAGAAGAAGCGCTTCCTGCTCATGTTGCGAACCCCAAACGTCCAGGTCTACCTCAAGTTCAAGTACTATCTGCGCATGTACGCTCACGAGGCCTCCCGCTACTCTCTGATCCCCGTCGCACATCCACTGGAGGTCAACAAAGCCGTCCCCACCGACGTGAACAAGAAGCGCATCACTAACGGTGGTGGCGCAGACAACCACGAAACCGCCGCCACCACCACCACGGTATTCAACCACAGCACCTCGGGAAACACCTTCAACATCACAGACTTCACGGTGGGCGGCTCCGCGATGCAGCTGAGTTACTACCGTGACCCGGACCCGTGCACCGCGGAGGAGATGGGCAAAATCAAAAAATTCTTTTTTGACTGGAACGACGGCGCACGGGAGCGTGTCCTGTCCACGCGCTCCGGCGAGCTCGCCACGCTGGTGCGCCTCCTCGCCCTCCCGATTGGCGAGTGCGAGAATGAGGTCCAGCAGCTGCGGCGGGAGAGTCCCGAGGTCTACTACCAGACCCACGTGCTGGACACTTTCTCCGTACTTGGCCCGGATGTTCCTGAGGAGGAATACGAAAAAGACAACAAGGAGGCGCTAGACTCCAACTCCTTCTCCGCGAGCGGCTATCGCAACAACAACAACAACAACGGGAGCTCAAGAAGCAACCTGAACAATGATAGCCTCGCGCAGTATAACAACACCTCGGGCACCTATCAGCACTTTTCACCGTCCCCCAATGGCGGCACAACCACCCACGCCAACCCACAAGCCAACCTGCACAACAATAACAACATCCTCTTCAACGGGAACGCCAATGGGAAGGCGAAGCGCAGCGGTGGCGGTGGTGCCGTCGCGGGGAATGACAAGGCGATTTACTCGGATGCCTCTGCCGACGATGAGGACGACGACAATCTGAGTGCCGCAAACGTGCGCAAGCCGGCTGCCTACACCGCTGTCCATACCAATACGAACCAGAATTATCACTACGCGAACGGTGCTCAGCTGCACCCACCCCCTCGCAGCGCGCACACCACACCTCTGTACACCTCTCCGAACATCAACGGCGTGGCGGGCACGCCTGTGGTGGTGGCCGATCGACGGGAACCGGTGCAAGACGCCTCCTCACGCAATCGCATCATCATTAGCTCTAGCCTCGGTGGCGCGAATGAGATTGACGAGGGCTCGGGTTTGCTGCGCTCCCGATAGCGACATCCCCAGCTGTGTCTGGGTGTGGGCTGGCATGCGTGTGCACAAGGCCACAGGGCGGCCTCTGTGCGTGTGTGGTGAAGAGGACCTCGTTGTACCATCCTGCCGACCGTTGGAGGTATGTGTGCTCCAACTAACGTTGTTCCTCACAGATCCTGTGTCAATAGTACGAGATCTTTTTTTTCTTGATTTGTTTCGCTTTGTCATTTGTTTAAAAAGAGGTTATGTTTCTCGATCTTGTCTTGTTTTCTATCTCCTTTCTGGTGTCCCATCTTCTCTCATTTCGACTTTTTTTTTGTCTTTTTCTTTTTTATATTTCCATGGTTGATGACTGTAATCTTTACGATTTAGAGCTCGCTTTCTTGTGTTTATTTGCCTTGTGTATGCTATCTTCTTTTGTTTCAACTGGGCGGACACGTGTTTTTTTCTTTGCTTCCCCCCCCCCACACACACACACAAAAGAAAAAATCACGCTTCGTTTCTTCTCGCTAGCAAGCGTCGTTTCAACTGTCCATTCTCTTTGCTCACGTCCCTGCCTCATGATTGTTTCAGGATCCTTCCCTGTTGGTCCTTGTCCTTGTATAGGGACTCAAGCGCTTGGGGGCACGCTTGCCTCAGCAGGCGTCCCGGACGCCCCCCCCCCCCCCATACTTCTTCACAAGGAAAGCGGAAACACAGCTGTGGGCGCCCCCTCTTTCTGGTTCTCCCATCGCCCGAAGGACCGCAGCGTGTGCGTGACGCACCACCCGTAGACTGTGGCCGTCGCCTGCACAACGCGCTTTTGGTGCTAAGGGAAAAGGGGTTGTCATGCGAGCTGGTGACATTGTCCTCGTCCTTCTTCGATCCTTGATGAGAGATGTCCTCGCCGCGGCTCTGCGCTCCATTTCTTTTCTTCGTTCAACTTCTCCCTTCTCTGTGACTGATGAGCTCTCCTCCCTGGATATCATTTGTGAATGTGTTTTTTTTGTTGTTATTGTTGTTATCTTTCACGACGAGTTCCTGTGAAGGACAACGTCACATTCCTCTCTTCATGTTTCTCCTTCTTTTTTTTTTTTTTTTGCGATTGTAACCTCTCCAGGCTGTCTTCGATTTCGACTCACCCAAGTTTGCTTTTCCTTTTTTTTTTTCTTTGCCCTTTGCGTTCTCTCCCTCGACCTCGTTCTTCCATACCTGATTGCATATATACCTTTTATCTTTCCCCTATCGCATTCTCTCTCTCTCTCTTATTATTTTTGAGTCCCATCAGATTTTTTAAATTTATTACTGTGCGCGCGCGCGTGTGTGTGTGTGTAGGTTTGTGTGAATGATATGTATCGTTTAGGCCTGTGAGGCCGTGTGCTTTCTCGCACGACTCTCCATTCCATTGTACTCAAAATTCTTTTTTCTGATTTCTCCGCCTCCAGGGAATATGTAGTCCACAAGAATCTCTTCTCTTGTTCGGTTGTTAGCTTTGGAATGAGTTTCCTTGGCATGCACCCGCGAGTCGCGTTTGGAGACGCGTTCGACTTCTTCTTGACACTCTCTCCCCTCTCTCTCTCTCGGTTATTTTTTTCCCCCGAAGCGCACCAACTGGCTTGCGCTCGGGTGATCTTCAACGCACGGAGACATGGGAAGATACGGAAATGCCTCAACGTACAAGCCCATACACGTACCAACAAACATAACACGCACACACGCACACATCCAAACGCACCCTTCAGAAGTCCTCTTCTCTTACAATTGCTCTCCCACCTCACAGGAAACAGAAACTGCAACGTTGCAAACATAAACAGAAGTGTCAACGGGCACACGATCAAACGCATTGACGTTGAGAAACGACCAGTTTGGGGAGACATAAAGAATACATTTTTTAAAGCAAAGAAACCCGTTAGAAGGTCACCTTCGGGCTTCACGGCTTTCAGTTGGTCATTCCTTTATGCCCTCATTCTTTTTTTTTTTTTAATCTGTGTAACATGTGGCCTGTCTCCACCGTAGACGTTTATGGAGCGTTCAGCGCGCGTGCTTAGCCATGCAGGCTGAGCTCGAAGACGCTTGTAGCCCTCCGAAATATAACATTTATCACGAGACACATCTCTTCATTTGTGTGAACCCTGGCTTACCTTTTTACTCATTGACCCTTGAAAAATAATAATGCGTATCTCTGTTGCCATCGCTACTGGAGGCTTCCAACTTCTGTATCCCTCTCTAACAGCCAAGGAGGAAGCTTTTCCGCCGCCCCCTTAAGGCAATGAATGACACCAGCCAACCATGTTAAACACCTTAATATATTATCCAAAGTTATGTTACGCGTTTTCCCCTTCTTGTTATTATCTCTCTTCTGTTTCCCATGCAACCGCGTCAGTATCCTTTTTTTTTGTTGTTGTTGGCTGTTATGTTTTGTTTGCTTTCAAATCTGTTCTTCTCGTTGTTGTTTTTTTGTTGTTGTTTTCTTTTCGTACTCCTGTTGGGACCTCCTCCACCCCACTCTTCCTGTCTCCCTTCCCTCTCTCACACAAACATTTTTTTTCTCTCCCCCCCCCTCCCCATCCCCCCCCCTTCTCTCTCATCTCACTGTCACCTCATCAGGTCTGCTTGAAGGTGGCTAATGCCTCCTTTTTTTGTGTTTTATACGGTGTTTCTCTCTATGTGTGTGTGCTGCTATCCAGTTCATTTCACTTCTTGTACATTCCATCTTCTTCCCGTTCTCTTTCGTTTTCTCTCCCTTCTCAGAGGTTTCGTTTGACTCTTGGTGACGTGCCGTCGCAGCAGATAGCCCTCTTGCGCTATTGTCTTTTTTTTTTTCTTTCTCTCTCTCTACACACGCACACACACACACACGTGACAAGTGTCTCGGCTACGCTTTCGTCCCTGAAGGACAGATGTCAACTTCTGCTTCGAAGCAGTGCGAAGATGACCTCGCGGGCTCATCTATCTCGGTCTCTTCTTTTTTCTCTTTCTTTCTCTCTTTCTTTCCGTTGTCTAGCCTGATTCACAGTCACGCAAACATCAGACGCACCGTCACCGCCAAACAAACGTTGCCTCGCCACCGGACAGTAGCTGCGGCACGCACGCCACCTCACGTCTTCTGGCCTCTTTCCTCTCTGTTCCGTGTATTACATCCCTTCTCATCACCAAAACAACAAAAAAAAAGTATTCAAGGAGAATAATATATAATCCGGACAGAGGCGATTCCTGTTGCCCAAGGGCAAAGCGTGTGTGGAGTCAGCACATACGCAGACACGCCGACAAAGGGGTGAATTTGTGATGCCGAGGCCGAGACACAAGCCGCGAAGCGTGCGAGCATACGATTGCCTGCAGTGTCCCGATGGAGGCCACAAGGCAGATGCGCGGTCTCTGATCCATGAAAAACGAAAGTCTCGCTAGGAGCGTGGGGTAGGAATGTTTCCGCTCTCACCCACCTGGGAACTGATGGTCCGAAGCTCACAGACGGGTATGGCGGCGACACGCAAACACGTTAAGGTATCCGCAATTGCTTTGTGCTCCCTCTTCTTTTGTTTTCCTCACCTTCACTGCTGTCGAGTATTTTGTTTCCTGTTCTGAAAGAAGAATACTTCCTCCTGATCGTGGTGGAACACTCTTCAGAAGAAGCAAGCCTCCTCTCCTTCTCCCTCACAGGCAGCTTCTCTGTTGCACTCCGATAGAACTTCATAGAGGACAGACGTGACCGTTCGACCCCTCACATACACACACACACACACTTTAGATCCCGTCCTATAGATACATTGCTTGACAGCTGCGCTGTCCGCCAAAGAAGAAACACCTTTTCTTCAGACTTACACATACAATCCTTTTCCTTCTACACTATATATAGATTACAGATCCACCGATCATAGAAGTCTTTTCTGTTGTGGTTGTTTTCTTTCCTTTCCGTCGCCATTCCTTCATGGAGGTTCCTTTAACGTACACGGGGACACCCATTGGGGCTCTGGTCGCCTACGAGCGCACCGCCGCGGGACTGCCCCCATCGCCCCGTGTCTTGCATGGTGCACGCTCCCCGGACGCGCCTACATCGCTTTCCGCGGACCTTCACAACGCCGAAGCGCTGATGCCGCCGGCAGGGTCCGCAACCATTCCTCCTGCTGGGTCGACCAAGGGAAAGGATGGCGGCTTTGTTTATTGCGATGAGGTGCCGATGCTGTTGCAAGATCTGGCCCATGTGTGGGCCCAACATGACGGCACCCCACCGCCCATCCAAGCGTCGGCTCACCGTCCTCGCCGCGGCTCCTCTGCCACGTCGCACCACAGCACTGGGCACGCAAGTCGAGAGGGTCAGATGGAGCACTCGACAGGGGACGTTGGCGACTCAGCAGGAAAGACGGCGGCGTGGGCACGCGCGGTGATGGACGACGTGAACCGCTTCACGGCCAAAAAGAAACTTGGGAAGCAGCTGAAGGAGCTTGCCAGCCAAGTAAAGAAAAAGACAAAGGAGGAAATGAAGCGCGCGGCCAAGACCGTTCGGGACCGGTCACGCTCCTTGCACGACACGCGCAGTCAGAGTGGCGTGGATGCCTCGGGCACCTCCTTCTTGGGGAATTCGTCCCCACAGGTTTCATTTGTGTTTCCAGCCTCTAAGAATCGTGTGTTCGCGAAGATGCTCTCCCGCGCTGTGTCGAACAAGCTGAAAGAGGAAAAGCTCTTGCCCAAGAAGGGAAAGGGCATGTCAAAGAAGACGGACTCCGACACGGGAAGCACCTTGGTCACCGGCACGTCCTCGGTGTCCATCACGTCTTCACGCACGCAGAGCGGAATGGATGGCGGTTCCATTGAACATGCGGCTAGCCGCGTCCGCGCATCGCAGCTTTGCGCGGCGCTCGTGCAGGCGTACCTGCAGGCCATGCCTGCACCGCTGGTGCCTCCGCTGGTGTCGCGTCGGCTCGAGACCCTCTCCGCCCACTCGCACGGCCAGCGCGAGGGTGAGGAGGCTGGGCCTGAGTCCGGCGATGCATCGGGAGCATCCCCAGCAGCAACACGGGAAGAGGCCGAATTGCTGTCCGTCACCTTCCGGCAGCAATATCCTGCGGACTACCGGACGTTCCTCTATCTAATGGCGCTGGTGAAGGCCCGTGCACATTCCTTGCCAGGTGCCGTGGTGCGTGACGTTGTCGCCCAAGCGATCCGCGAGCCGTTACCGCTAGCCATCACAGCCCTTAGCCGTGTATGTGGTATCACTCCTTCAGCTTCCCAAGAACGGCAGCCCGCGCATGCTCACGAGGAAGGGACGACGACACCGGAGACACATGGCAGCCACCGGAAGCACCATCGCCACCATCGTCACCATCACCGGGAAAGTGCCACAAACGACACAGCCTCCCACACAGAACGGACGGACACATCCGCAGTGGGCGAGGGGAGCACGGCGCACTCTGACCATCACAAGAAGGACGAAGCATCCGCGCCACAACACAAGCGTCGGCATCGGCGGCGGCGGCGCGAAAACGACGTATCGACAGGAGAAGGCGGCACGGAGAAGGCCGCCCGTCCTCATGCGATGGAAGAGGCGGCGGATGGACCGCAGCCACCACAAAGGGACACTCCCCCCGTCATGAAAGGCACTATGCGTGCACCCTCTTCCTCCTCCACCTCCTCCTCCGCGCCTGAGCAGGCATCCGGGGAGCCGATGCCACCCGTGAAGGAGACATTCGATGCGGCACAGCGCCACTCCGGCGCAGGCCTCACTCCTCTCCCAACCAGCGCCAAGGTCGTCTCTCGCTGGCAACCCATATCCAGTGACGAGGACGAAACGACTGAAGACACTGACGATTCCACCGAGGAAGAGGCGCCTGAGACCGACAGCAGGGCGGACGGTCCTCGTCCTCCTCCTCCTCCTGACCCTCATCGCTCGCTGCCACCACAGCCTAAAGCAGCTGCCCCCACGGGAGCGCTACGGTACGTCGAGAGTTCCAGCAGCAGCGAAAGCAACGAGGACGAGGACAGCGAAGAGGGTGGTCTGCCACTTGCTCCGCGGCATGTCACCGCGACTGCGACGCTAGATGGGCGGACGCGCAAGGCAAACACGATGGCTGCCCTCGCCTCCGCGTTGTTGGGCAGCGGGTCCTCTAGGACAACAGCGTCTAGCACCTTCAGCAGCTCCTCACCGGCGCCTTCGGGCGAGGCTTCCCCAAGTGTGATGGCTGCTGCCGCCTCCCACAGCGCAGAGGCAGCACCAACCCACCCGGAAACAGCATTGCGGCCGCAGCAGCAGAAACCTCCAAGGGCGGTGCCTCTTGTCGTAGGAGACATGATGGCTCCTGCCACTTCATCGTCTTCTTCTTCCTCTTCCTCGTCGTCGTCTCCTACGACACCGAGTGCCCTCGCAGCCGGGGCGGCAGCAGCAGCGGCGGTCGTGGCGGCGGCCTCTACACCGTTACCCTTGCAGCCCTCACAACAGAATTCCTCTGACGATGCTCGTCGCTCGAGCAAGGATGGGGAGGAGGAGGAGCCGCCTTCCTCCGTGCCACTTGCCAGGGCCACCGAGGACCGCGCCTCCGTGCCCAGTCTTTCCTCCTTCCCTGTTCAACCATCGGTGGCGACGGCGCGTAGCCGAGGCAGCCACAGCGACAACGCGACGCACGAGCGGCAAACGCACTCCTCCCCACATGATTCGGGTCCATTGGACAAAGATGCCCACACACCGAGCGATCACGCCAGCACAGGGGTTCCGGCGCGCGAGAGGGGCAATGCGGAGGAAGAAGAAGAGGAGGGTCCGATGATTCCCGTGGTGGTAAAGAAGAGCAACAGCACGCCGATCCCTCAGCGGTTAGGCGGACCACACCCTGCGCATCACAAGGCAGGCCCTGGGCACCCTGGGAATCAGTCAAGCTCGTCCTTGCCTTCGTCGCCGCGCGTCAGTGCGATTCTGGCTACGCCGAACGCCGCGCATGACACAGCGCTTGTCGAGGATGAGGAGGAAATGGAAAAGGCGAGACAGGCACTGCTGCTGCGTTCTGCGAGTCGCCCAGTCCCGTCGCAGGCACCGTCTGGCTTTGGCTCGGCGTCTGCGGTACGGGCATTGCCAGGCGCGGAGGGCCAAACCCTTGGCAAGACGTCTTCTGCATCCCCGCTGCCCCGTCCATCTGTGGCCGCGGCGACAGCGAGCGTTGAGCGCGGCCGTAAGCTTAACTACTCGAATGACGACGAGGAAAATCTGGAGGAAGCGAAACGTCCTGCGGTGGCAGCACGGCCGGCGGCTGAAGATGCGTGGAGCTATGACGGGTACATCAACGCCATGAGCCACGCCTCGGCGTCCTCTTCTTCCTCCCTGTCGTCGTCGAGCGAGTTCTCGCGGCACACGGAAGGCTCACGTGCAGACAAAACGCCTGCCGTACAACTACGAGCAACCCCAGCATTGATCAAGGTTGAGAAGGCCGCCCCTGCTGCTCTCGCGCCCTCGATGGCCTTTCACGAGTCGCCCGTTGTGAAAGGCTCCATGATACCGCGCGACAGTGACGGCGACAACGACGATGAGACTACCGAAGACAGTGACTACTTCGACGAGGGAAGCGAGCTCCCAAAGAAACCTCACCTTGGCACAGGAGAGGCTCAAGCGTCTGTGCCATTGATGGCTCTACCGCTTCCGTCAGTCGCGACGCCGTCACCAACGACAGCCACACTTCTCACTCCACCTCTCACCACGCTGCACACCGTGACCACCGCCACCGCCACCGCCACCACCAGCGAGCGCCGCAGACACACCGAAACCCTCACGACCACGGCCACCCCACCGCCGGAGACGATCCGCGTGACTGTACCACCCCTTGTGAATGCAGCGGACGAGCACCCACCACCCGCACCACGGCGGGCCACCGATAGCGGGTCGGCCACCACACCAGAGGCGACGCTGCTCACATCAGGCACTGCCGGCGGTGCTCATGAGGATGCCCAGGCAATCTCTGTGCTCGTGCCACCCACCGACACCTCTGCCGTCATTGCACCGACGACAGCACCAGCACCTGCACCGCTCACCATGACGCAAGTACCCACTGCACCAGCAGCCACGCAAGAGAAACCTCAGCCAGTCCCCACGCCTCCTGCCCCTCTAGACTCCCAGGCCGACAGGCGCGAGCGTGAGGAGCCCCGCCTGCACGCCCTTCACATAGCCAAGCAAGGCTTTCTCATGGGCTACACGCGTGATGCCTCGTCTGCGATCACAGACGTACAGCATCCGCCGCAACAAAGACACACGACAGGGCACAACGTCTTGGAAGGCGTCAAGGTACCTGATGAAGCGATTGCCACACCTGCTGCCTTACCTTCGTCTACCCTCTCACCGCAAGAGGCGCTCCAGGTACTCCTGCGCCTTGTGCAGACTGCCTCGGCAGAGCCTGTGCGGGCCACCGCCGCAGCGCAGCAACCGGCGCATCTTCTGTCCTCCTCTTCGGTCCTTGGGGTCCCAACCCAGAGCGGGTCAGTGGGCAGCCAGAGCGTGTTGATGCCCAACGAGACGGTTCCGTATCCCGACAGTGGGCTGCAAACCTCGTACGCATTGCCGCAGGCCTCGAGCTCACCCGCCGCAGCACCCACACGAGAACCATCCACGACGGAGGCAGCAGTCCTCAACGCCGCCTTGGTAAAGGAGCTCCGCACGCTGCAGGCCAAGGTCATGTTGCTGGAGAAGAAGGTGCAGGCACAGGAAGAGAAAGCGGAAGAGGCGGCCACGGCGCACGGTAGAACAGCGGCGATGCAGCGGGCCGAAATGAAGGAGCAGTTTGCAATGCTTGAACGGGAGCATGTACGCGGCGATCGGGCAGCCCGCTTGACGGCGGCGAAGCTGAAGGAGCTGGAATTTCAGCTGGAAGGGCTGCGTAACGAGCAGGTCAAGCTCCAGATGCGTCTCACTGAAACACAGATGCAGAATGTGAAGCTGCGCGAGGCACTTGTTGGAGGACACGACAGCGGTGTGCTCTACTAACGGGGATGTCATGTGACGTTGGTGTTGTTCATAGAAGGAAGGCACCAGAGATGAAATGCGCACCTCCCTCACCATCCACTTTATCGCATGTTTCTTGATGAGGAGAGAAACATCATAGACTCATGAAGCCTCTGCAACACGAGGCATAACTGCATCCCACCAATGTACGTCATCTTTACCGGACAGTACTTCTTTATTTTTGTTCCTGACTCTCATCACAGAGAGGACACCATGTTTGTGTTTCTATTGGGATTGCTCACTAACGCAACCAATGTCATCTAGGGTTGTTCAATGCAACATCAAACAGAAAAAAAGAAAGAAGTATGCGCACAGCAGGCGAACGTATGCGTTCGAAACGTCGAGCACCACGGAGCGGTGCATCCTCTTGGCGGTCTGAACGAACGTACCTCTTCCGTCTGGTGGACACGCCTAGGTCTCGAAGGAACTGTCCCCTCTCCCACCCCCCTTCCGTCTCCCCCTTCTCTTACTCTTGTCTCTGTTGTGCCTTCCTTCCTTCCTCTCCAAGAACAGAAATAGACCGATACAGTACAACTCTTCTGCACGCCTCCATCCATCTAAACGGGAGCAAACGTCCTGTGGATAGCGCGACAACAACAACAACAACAAACATGAACGGACAGCATCGAACACGCCTTCATGATAGTGCCGCCAATGAGAATCAAAACGATGAGATGATGCGGCCGCGCGTCCTGCCGCTGGCAAGCCGTGGGACCTGTGCTCCGCCGAAAGCCCCTGCAGGACCGTCCTCATCCTCTTCCCTTTTTGTGGCGTCTTCGAAAGGAATTCCGTGGGATTTACTAGTGCCTGTAGCAGGGCAGCCGAGGACTACAGGCCCGGAAGGAGGGGTTCCCAATACCTCGAGGCCCGCTACTGCTGCACGACTGCCCTCCACCACGCTCTGGGACGAACGGGAGCACCACAAGGTGGGTGCAAGAGAGGGTGGCGGCTCTCCTGCTGGCGATCTAGCCATGTATTACAAGGGCAGTGGCACTCTGAGAGAGACGAGGCAAGCCGCTCAGTCTTCCCAAGACTCTCTTGTGTTTCCCTCACGACGGGTTCGACCCAACCTCGACGGTTTCGCATTTCAGTCTCTTGTAAGCAACTCATCCATGTCACAAAGCCAGCAGCCGCCTCACTACCAAGATCCTACGGAACCACTGTACGCTCACTCGTCTCCCTTAATGACCACGTCCTCTTCGCCCCAGGCACGGTCGTCTGCTGCTCTCCCACCAGCCCTTCGGCACCCACTGGCAAGTCTGTCGTACTATACGAGTGCCACACAGCCGTACAACTGCCAGCCTCCTCCCCCAGGCGCACGCGATGCCCCTGACGTGCATGCCCAGGAGGCGCCGCACAGCAACGTGGATGCCTCCCGAGATGCTGGGTCTGTGGCGTCGGACAGTACCGCTCCTCCTCTTCCTCCACCTGCGTCTGCTGCGGATGTGCCGAAAAGCTCGAGGGAGCTTGTGCTGCAGGACGATGGACGCCAAACGGAGACTCTTAGCCTTCGCTGCGATCCCGCGACCCTTACCAGTGCTCCTGTTGGTAGTGAACCACCAATCGAAACGGAGCGGCGCACACCCACACCGACAGCAAGCAAAGCAGATGCCGGGGTACAGAAGGACGAACCCGAGGTGGAAACCGTGGAGGAAATCACGTCGGCAAGGGGTGTGGACTCAGCTGCCCAGCGGCGTGAACGGTATTCCCAGCGCATGGCCACGCCTGTGGTGCCGTCCAAGCCCACCAGCTCCAATAGCGTCGTCAGCGAAGCCACGGACGCCCCTACACGCAGTGGTGCGTCTCGTCTTGCGCGAGGGCGTAGCACGAGCCGAAACGCTGCCTACAACCGCACCGCCAGCCTCACCGAGGGACGCCCGCTGTACCCGCACTTGCGCGAGCAGCAGAACCTGCACACGCGTGGCCTTGTGCGCCTGCCGAGCCCTGCGACACCGTCGCGGCTGTCACAGCACTCGACGCGCAATCAAAGCATCTCTCCTTCTGGACGTCCCGTTACCTCCTTTGCGAGCTCGAGCGGACGATCGCCTAGACACCATCGGAGAACGCCATCCGTGGTGCCTTCTGATCCGCGGGGACGGCACCAGAGTCCCCACCTGGATCACTCGCAGAGCCCGACGGGGGCGACACAGCGCAGCGCACAGTGGCTCTCACGGCTTCTGGAAGACTGCATGCACCAATGCGCGCGGCAGCATCAGCAGGGGCAGCTCCAACCTCCCGCTGGGTCGAGGCCTTCGCCTCACGCGCAACGCCAACCGTCCTCTGCGCTGGCAGAGCCAATGTCTGTACCAGAGGTCTTCTCGAGGTTTCTCCTTGCCCGCTACGGCACCGGTCGGTGGCAAGCCATTCTGGACGAGGCTGCCACGGCCTTGTACCGCTACCACAACATATGTCCCCTCATCGCCATCTTTCGCCGCTACTTCACGACGCCAGCAACGTCCGTTTCCCCCGTCGCAGGTGTCGTTGGTGGCCCAAGGGAGGCAAAGGAAAAAGAGAAGGCAGAAGAGGAGTCTGACGCGTCGACCATCGCGGCGCGGAACTTTCTGTACTTTTGTGATTTCAAGGACCGCTGTGCGAGGCTAACGCTCACCGCGAAGCAGCACGCGCGTCTCGGCGCCGACGAAGGCACCCTTGTGTCGCGCCGCTACCTGCGCCTGCACAACCTTGCCGTGGAGCTCACAGAGGTGCTCGAGGCTGTCACGATTGCAGAGGTGGTCGTCGTCTCGCCGCAGTCGTCTTCCCTTGCGAAAAGAGCACGAGGCGCAAGACGTGCGGGAGAGGAGGCTGGTCTACTGGAACAACCGTGGCAGCAGCAGCAAGAGCCGAAGCGGTCCTATTACCTCCACATCAGTGAAGATGGGCGTCGCCTTCTGCGCGACGACGCCTCTTCCTCCACCGACCCAACCATCGTCACCCTGCTGCGTCGACTACGTCCGCGGGAGGTTACGGCTATTCTGGACCTTGTGCTTGCCTGGATTGACGACGGCACACAGCGCACCGATGCCACGAAGACCCCATACGACGTTGATGACGCCAATCACCACAACGCACTGGCCTTTGACAAGCCTGACTGTGTCGATGCAGATGCAGCAGCACAGGCACTCGTCGAAGCCATGAATGTGGTGTGCTGTCTGCACCGCGGGGAGGCACTGGCCAAACACAGTTTTACCGAGCGTCCACAAGCGCAGCAACCGCAGCCGCAAGACGAGCGATCGCATCGCCGCGTGGATGAACCGCAACAATCATTCAAGTCGACCCAATCTCAGAATGGTAGTGACTTCACACACCCTCAGGATGCTTCGCCACCGGCAGTCGCTCCTGAGGCTGAACCAGAAACGGTGCAGAGGTCGGGGGCACTCCCTCGTCCGCCGCCTCACGAAGTGCATGCTGTGCGAACCGCGGAGACGGAGTCCTCGACAGTCCGTCTTGAATCCGAAAACGCAGAGTGCATCCCCGACACCCAGGCGTCCTCAGTGCTACCTCCTCCCGCGTACCTGGGCCATCTTTCCCATTTCCACGAGATTGTCACTCGCCACAGCGCCCGTCGTCCAGCGAGACAAGACGCGGCTCCCAGCTGTGACAGCAGGGAGAGCCCAACAAATCCCGGGCCTCAGCGAACCGTCCTGTGGTCCAGGCATGCCGTTGCGTCTTCCGCAACAGCACCCGTACCGATTGAACGGGAGATAGAGAACGAGCCGTTCCCTGTACCGCCCACACCTCGCTCGGCCCCTGCTCCCCTCACGCCGTCTCTCCCTCCTCCACACCCGCGCGCGTCGACGCCGTCGCCGAGCGAAGTGGAAAAAGAAATGGCCTGCCGGGATGGCAAGAGACAGGATAATCCTCGAAGAGAAGCTGAATCCGCCAGAGACTCCCTCAACTCTCCGGTGCGAGAGGCTGACGAGCAGACCAGAAAGCCCTTGCGGTTCGATGAGAGCTCTCTTTTGGAGAGCACCCACCATGCCACTGACGTTACCACGACGAGGTCAGAGGAGCGCTCTCCCTCACCGTATGTGCTGCGGCACGCCCTCAGGGTGAGCACGGCACCGCAGCAGCGCCTGGCGCAGACGATGGCCTCACTGGAAGCGGACCTTATGGAAAAGAAGCGACGGCGCACTCCGATGGCCGGCGAGGATGGGGCTGGTGGGAAGGGACTTGCCCCTATGGTCCCGCGCGCTGACACAAACGAATGCAAAGAGGAGCACCGCCTCTTTCAACGCCTTCGCGCGCCTATCGATGGGTCGGAGCCCGCACGCGAGCAACGACTACAACGAGAGGATCGAGCAGCCAGCACGGTAACTAACACTGCCGAAGCAGAGGAGAGCGCTGCCCTTGCGGACTTGGACAAGGTCCTCAAGCTGCTGCGGGAGCGGCGCAGTCGCACAGCTCAATTGGTGCCAAGGTAGCCCTATTCATATGAATCTCTCTCTCTCTCTCGGGTTTGATGTTTCGCGTGCTACGGCAGCCTAGCAGGAACGTGAGCAGCCTGATTATCGTATTCCAACGGGTTTCTTTTTTTTTTCTATCTTTCATGTGCCCCGCTTTGGTGCGTCCGCTTGCATGACACCTGCACTTGAAAGCAGCATACCACGAGGCAGAACAAAAAGAAGAAATGAGATGCATACGAGATAATTCGAGTTAGAGGAGGTGATGGAAAAGAAAAAAAAAGGTCTCCGTTACCCACGATCGCTGTAGCAATCTCGTCTACAGGCACAATGCCGTAACACCACGAGATCTTGAGAAACCCGTGGTCATAGCCTTTGCGTTGCCAAATGCATCACACAACCATGCGCTGAACCTATACCTGTTTCTTCATGCCAACCAAACCTTCGTCTGTCTTCGTCTTCAACAACTCTTCAACACGCATCGGACAAGGAGTGTAGTACAGTCAAGCTAGTGTGAATGAGCGGACCGTCGTTGTGTGTTGTGTGCAGGCGAAAGCGTGTTTGTGTTTGTGTCAGTGTCATGTCGCTCAAAGCGAGGCAAGTAGCCTCTTCTCGTGATTCCACCTATCCGTGAGATGCTCGATCGAAGCTTCCCTCTCCTTCTCCCTTCTTTCTCTCCTCCCCCCACGGTACTCTCTGTTGACTGTCTGACTTGCTGTGCCAGGCTTTCCGCTGCCTCCTCGTCGCGACGATGGTACGAAGCGACTTGTGTGTTGCATCGTCCAACGATCACACGCAAAGTTCCAACAGCCACCAGCTGACGGATGTCATGCCAAACATATACGCTCCGGTGGGCAACTCACGTGTGAACGTACCGGGAACCTCTCCTGAAGCAACCATAAAGCGGGGGAATGCCTCAGCCAGTAGGAATGCTTGTTCCTTTCAATGGAGCCCTTCAACGGGCTCACTGACTGCGTCCTCTACCCTAACCCTAGTCCTAACGTTGATAGTGAGGGGACAGAGAATTCGGCATCGAGTTCTCTGCCATCCCTGTCAACGATGCGTCTCCACGCGAGGTGCATGAGAAGACTTCTGGCCTTCTCATCAATTCCTGGTTCCTTCCTTGATGGTTGCTGAGGGAGAGGGGAACGCGTTCGCCGTGCGCATGTGCGTGTGTGGATGTCCGCATGCTTCCAAGGCTCTTGGAGGAGGTGTTGAGAAGTCCCTATGCTGACGTTGTGGTTGCTGTTTTGTCGCGATCCTCGTGTCGTTGCGAGTAGGCTTGGCATGCTGGGCCAGGATTTGTTCCTTTGTCGTCTTGCTCATTCGTAGCTCCATGCCGTCTTCTTCGGATTGCCTCTCCGCGTCTCTCTCCTGTCTCCCGTCATATGGGTTGCTCTACGTTCACACCACACGCGCACACACACATACACCGAGAGCCGCGCATGGAGTACACAAGGATGCCGCGTGCCGCTTTGTCGCTTCGTCTCCTTCCTTTCCCGTTTCCTACTCGTCTCTTCCTCTCTTTCTTTCTTTTTCGTGTCTCCCCGTCGCTGTGTTCGCAAACGCAATTTACCGGCTCGCACACGAGTCACCTTTTCCGTTTGAGAATGCGGCCAGGGGACGCATGAAATAGCGGAAGAAGGGAGTGCACACGCACGGGAAGGGAGCGCGAGGGTGGCCCGGAAGGTGCATCGCCGGCGCACCTGTGTAGACACACATGCACGCCATTGGTGTTTCATTGTGAGGTTCGTCGAGCGCAAGGCCGTTTGGGCACGGGACAGGAAGAGGTACAGCTCGGAAACGACGCATCGCAGAGGGAGCCCAGGGTGGAGGATGAATGAACACGTGTCTGACGAAATAAGAAACGGAATGAGGAGTGGAAGCCCGAAGCGCTCCTCACCTTTACAACTTCTTCTTCGTTTGAAAGAAACGAGCGGTGCTTGCAAGCAGTGCTTCGCGTCAGCAAAGAAGAAACGCAGGTGCGTGAGAAACGCAGTGGTGTGGGGAGAGTGTGCAAGGCGGAGTGATGGAAGCGATTCGAGTTCTGATATTTTCTACGGAGACGTTTCCCACTGGTGAAAACAGCAGCACGCCCGTGCGTGCGAGCTCACCCCTTGAGATGAATGAAGCTAGGCTGCTTCCTCGTGATTGATCGACGACTGGTGGGAGAGGGGTTGGATCGTTTACAACCTGTGCGTGTGCTGTGCGTGCTGGCGTGATGGCTTTCTGCTTGGAGTGAGAGTTGGAATGACGTTATGAAGCTTTTTCGATTTCAAACCGAGTTTATGACTATCATCACGCGTGAGAGAAAATGGAGGGAAATAAGAACAATGACAACTGTGACACCCTGTGGGCACGAGGGATGCAACCTTTCGTATGGTGTCTCATTCCTGTATTGAGCCAGGCGTCAGCTGCACAGAGGGGACCGTTCAATAAGCGCTACATTTCACGCAACACCTGTATTTGCCTCTCACGTCCGCTACACATGTTGCTTTGCCAAGTCTTCCTAGTGTTGTTGTTGTTTTTTACTCACGCACGCGCACACAGGTCTTTGTAATTCGTCCCTCCCCCCTTCCGACACATCGTTCGGAAAGAGGAAGAGGAAGACCCGCAAATTTATCGAAGTGTCTCCCGAACTTTTCGGACGCAGAACTTCGCCAACGCCAAGCCAAGAGGAGGGAGGAGAGCTTTAAGGAAGGGAGAAACAAACACACACGATAAGGTATACATATTATACCTGGTTACCGAGGAAACCAAGTAGCATTTCTTCCGCTCGTGCTTGCCTTTTCTTCTCCCCCCCCCCTCCTCCTCTCTCTTCACCAGCTCCTATTGCTTACGAAAGTGATTTCCTCTCTGACGCGTCCCTTCTCGCGCCTCCATAGTCCGCATTCTCCATGGACAGTCACGCGTCAAGCACCGCCCATCCAAGCCTGCACATTACAGTCCCCAACGACGATGAATCGTCATCTGCGCTGACCGGCGGCTCGCCTCCACACGCCTCTGCCGAACCGCCAAGGATGGAGTCCTCTTCTCAGAGACAGGACAATGGCGAGTCTACCGCAGCGTCCGGTGCAGTCCCAACGGCACCCAACAACAGTGGCAGCCCTAATAGTGCGAACAGCAAAGGAAATCGGGTGACCTTCACGCAGCCAGAGAGTGCCAAGAACGCCGGCGGCGGCGGCAGCAGCAACTTTGTTAGCTCCTTGTTTTTCCCAAAACGTGATCACGCGACGGCCAGCGGCCATGCCGGACCGGGTGCTGGTGCTGGTGCTGGTGGTGGTGCTGGTGCTGGTGCTGGTGGTGGTGGTGGTGGTGGTGGCCACCCGCCGTCTCCGAACGACCGCAGCCCGCTCGCCATGCTTGTCCGCAGCTTCGCGTACCCTGTGAGCGACAAGCAGGCTCTGGAAGACTCCATCCGCATCACCCTGGGTCACGAGCCGGAAGGCCCTGCGACGGCCACCTTCAGCGGCACCTATGGCAACCACCTTCACGATGCCAACTTCACATCCCCGCAGCTGCCACCACAACCCTCCTCTGTCATGGCGGCAAGCACGTCCCTCGCGGTGGACCCAGCCTCGTCCGTGTCCAGCGCGGTCCAACCGAGCAGCAGCTACCCCGCTGGGGGCAGTGGTGTCTACGAGCGCGCCATCCCTACTCGCAACTACTCTGGACTGGTTCACCGGCAGCCAGGCAGCACGTCGAACCTTCTCTCCCCGAACGCATCCCTGTCGATGCCAATCGGGGCCCCAGCACCCGTGACACCGCCACCGCAGCAACCGCAAGAGCCGAATCGCTTGACGAACGGGCGCCCTCTGATTGGGCCCGTCGTGCCAGCCCTCGACACCACGCAGGCGAACAATGGTCTGCCTGGTGGCGAGCACGTGGTGCCTCTACCAGACGGCGAGCCGTATGTCTTCCGCTACAACATTCGTGTGGCAGAACCGCCCCCACCAGCGCTCCTGCGCGCCGACCCCAACCTCTTTGCAGCCATCCAAGCCTCGGTGACAAACGGCAGCATGGAAGGGTATCAACCCGTGCAGCCGCCAGCTACAGTAGCAGCAGCAGCGGCACCAGCACCAGCAGCGGAGGGGCATTCCCCGTACGGACGCGTCGGCAGCGACGATGGCGAGGAAAACATCTTCTCACCGCATGAGCCAGCCGTGGCCTCGGAAAGAGATGAGGAGGACACTGCCCGTCACACCAAGAGAGGGAAAGACAAGTCCACGGTTGCCGGAGGAAGTCCGAGTGCGTCCTTGTCGCATGGGTCCCACTCCGAGACACCCAACACTCCCCATGCAGTCGACACGACGATGACAACGGTGGAGCTGCCGCACGTGCGGGTCATGGACGCTCAGGGTGAAACCACCACCACCGCGACATCATCATCTAACCACACACGGAAAAGAACATCGACGCAGCCACTCTTCTCTGCCGTTGAGCGTGAACCCGATGCCGGCGTCGCAACCAACACGGCGGAATCCACGGCGGTGGCGGTCAGCGATTCTGCCCAGACCGGGGAGGCCGCCACCGGCCCGCTGCCGCTCGAGTTCCACACGCAGACCTACCTCACCACAGGCAGCTTTCACGCGCAGCCCATCCTCATGGACGATGTGCAGCGCGAACGCATCATCGTGGATTGCTTCAACTCCCTCTCCTCGGAGCGGCGCCGGCTCGAGCTCCTCGAGGCCTTCTACGTGGCCCACATGCAGCCTTACGAGGGGCGGGCCTCCTTCACGGGAGACAACTGGGACGACGTGATGACCAAGAAGAAGGTGCCCCAGTGCTTCTCTATCCGCTTTGACCACACCCGGTACTGCTTCTTTGTCACTGTGTTTCGTCACGAGCACCGAGTCTTCCTCTTCTCTTTTCTTCTCCGCTGCTTTTGCATTTTCCTGTTCTGGGTGATCATGTTCTGCATGGTGCCCAAGGACTACTTCTACCCGGGTGGTCTCTACTTCGACACCCTCTCCACCATTCTGTTTGCGGGGATTGTGGGCACCCTCGGCGCGCGGCTCATCAACATCCCTACCCTGATTGGTGTGATTTGGGCAGGCATCCTGTGGAACAACGCACCCTACACGGGGCGTCTCACCAAAGGCATCACGCTGGATATTCGGCAGTTCGTGTCTTCCTTTGGTCTCACCATTGGCATCATCCGTGCCGGGCTCTCCCTCAATGTGATTCGCTTCAAGCAAAAATTCAAGCATTACATTGCCTTCTCGATCATCCCGATGGCGGCGGAGATGGTGGTCCACGGGGTGTGCGCCAAGGCGATTTACAAGTTCCCCAACTACCGATGGGCCTTTGCCGAAGGATTTTTGTTGTCCTCGATTGCGCCGTCGGTGGTGGTGCCGATCATCATTACGTACCAGCGGCGCGGCTACGGCGTGCGGGATGGACCGCCCATGATGATGCTCTGCTCCATCGCAGTGGACACGGCCATCTGCGTGTGGGGCATCCAGTTCCTCCTCGCACTCGAGTTCAAAACCATGTCGACGGCGCTCCTCATTGTGCTTGCGCCCCTGCAGGTTATCATTGGCCTTGTGGGCGGTGTGTTGCTGGGCTTTCTGGTGTTTACAGTCACTTTCTATGTCTTGTTTATGGAGGCAGAGCGACTCCCAGGGGTTCGTTCGGATCGCCAAATGACCCTGCGCCACTCGGTCCACGTGCGCTACCTCAGCATCGGCTTCATGGTCCTGGTGGGCTTTGCGATCTTTGCGGTCGGCAAGCGCTTCTCGTGCGTGGGTGGCTCCGCCATCTGTGTGGTGACGGTGGCGAGCACCTTCAACTACCTGTGCGTTCGCGGTGGCACCCGTGACCACCTGCGCGTCAAGGCGGACATGGCGCAGACCCTCACGACGGTGTGGGACTACATCGCCATGCCTTCTTTGTTTGGCCTCTCGGGGGCTGCAGTCAATGTGCACGAGCTCTTCGCGCGGGACTTTATTGGCCAGGCGTTTGGCCTTGTTTTTATCGGCATCGGCACGCGTTCTCTCATGGCCATGGTCGTGCCGCTCATCACGCGGCTGGGGCTGTCGTGGCAGGAGATTCTTTTCTGCGGCATTGGTTGGATTGGCAAAGGCTCTGTGCAGGGCTCCATGGGCGCCACGGCGCAGAACTACGCGGCCGAGGAGCTGGCCGCGGCCACAACACCGGAGGAGGCCGCCCGTGCACAGGACCGCATTAATTTTGGCATCAAGATGAAGAACACGGCTGTCCTGGGGATCCTCGTGGCCTGTCCTCTCTGCTCCATCTTCCTCACACGCTTCACTTCGAAATTGCTTAAGAAAGGGACATAAGAGTGTGTGTGTGTGTGTGTGTGTGGCGAGGGAAAAAGAGAAAGAAAATGCATGTCGAAGCTAGCAAAGACTTCTGAGCCACGATACGAGGGTCTTTCGAGGCGGACTTGTCGCTGCAACGCCCCCTCTCCCCCCCCCCCCCACACACACACAGGCGAGGGCCTGGTGGCGTTGACGCTTTCGCATTGCTTCTTTCTTTTCTTTCCATCCCAACTTCCCCCATGCTGTTGGCCGCTTTGTCAGACTATTTATGTTTTCCTCAAAGGAGGAAGGAGGTTGTGCACGGCACCTGTTGATTGAGCCGTCTCTTTCGTAAATGGTTCTGCTGAACGCTCACCAATAATACCTTCTCGCTCGTGCACTGTTGCTACCTTCCACTGTTCTTCTTCTTTTTTCTTTTGTAAATCTGACCTGAAATCGACAGGATGTGTCAGGCTTTCTCCGACTCGGAGAAGAGTCAACCGTCCAATTGTTTTTTAAAAGGGGTATTCTCTGCTGCTCTAAGTGAAACAATGGCAGAACATGTTCAAATCGCAAGCGCCTCAGTCATGTTTGCTTCTAGACATCCCTTCCCTCCTAACCCACTCTGTTGCTCACGTACGGAATTCCGAGATTCACCCCCCGTGATTTCACCCAACGCGTGAAAGTGTGTATCTTTTTTTTCTTTTTCTTTTTTTCACTCACCCTCACTCGTTATCCCTTGAGTTGAACATAAAAAGAAAAGCAACCCTCTGCCCGGTGGACTGTTAGAAAACATAAGAAAAATAGGACGTGAAAGCTCACGTAGCGTACGTGCATCGCAAACCCATGAAAGCTCATTCCCCCGCTCCGACTCTATGCCTTTTCATCTCTTTTCTTTCTCTTCCTACAACCGATCAGATCGGCCTCAGTAAGCGAAGAAGAAGGCGTTGTTGTTAGTGTTGCTGGACTCATTACGTCTTTTCCCTTTTTTTTCCCCTTTTTTTTCGGGGAGCATATCAAGGAGCGTGACCACGTCACCGAGCGACGGACGTTTACCTGCCCGTCAAGATGTCACGCTCCTACACGTACGCGTTATCCTTTGATGAGACGTCTGCCGGGGCTGGCACAAAACGCAATGGCAGCTCCGCGGAGGGCATCTCGTCGTCGTTGGAGCCTCTCTATCAGTGTGCCGAATCAAAGATTTACACCTGCGACTTCTACGGGGCGGCGGCGGTGTGCAAGCACCGCTTCGCCAAGGCATACCGTCACCCCACGCTAGACGCGAAGCTGCGGGAGCAGCGCACAGCACGGGAGGCGCGTGCCCTTGTCCGCTGCCACAAGGCTGGCATTCGTGTGCCTGTCGTCTACGGGGTAGAGACGCGTTCGTGCAAGATCTTCATGGAGAGGATCCCAGGTGGTACTGTTAAAGATGCCCTGGATGTGGCGTACGCCGCGATGAAGGCGTCGCACCCACCCGCGGCCTCCCCAGAGGAGAAGCATGACACCCCGACACCCGCGGTGCGCCGTTTGCTTTGCGGGATCGGCGAGCTGGTTGGCCTCATGCACAACATTGATGTAATCCACGGCGACCTGACTACGTCAAACTTTATGACGATGCTGCCTCCACAACAGGCAGGGGCGATGGCACCCACTGCAGCCGCACCAACCTCCGACGGGGCCCTGGCGCGGCCTCGGGGCCGCGACGGGATCGTGGTCATTGACCTTGGTCTCGTGACGGACAAGAATAGCCCAGAGGAGCGTGCCGTGGACCTATACGTGTTGGAGCGCGCCATCACCTCCACACACCCCTTTCTCGAAACGTTCGCGGCACGGGTCATTCTTGAGGGCTACGAGCGAACGGTGGACCCCAAGAAAGGGAAGCTAACCATGGCTCGCCTGGAGGCTGTCCGCGCGCGCGGCCGCAAGCGCAGCATGGTGGGTTGAGCGGCGTCATAAACACGAAGGAAATCATGTTTGATGGTTCTGCGCCTCTGACAGTTGAGGTGAACGCTTTGTCTTTTTTCTGGTCTCTACTATTGTCGCCATGCATGCCCATTGGCGTAACACACCGCAGTCCAACAAAAGCAAACAAGCGTTCGTGAAGTGAAAGAACTCCAAGAGAAAGAGAGGTACAACGATAGTGGACCAAGTGGGAGTACGCGCTCTCAATGCTTGCTGTGTTCCTGCCTTGGCTACAGTACCCAAAGCCCACTTAGATGATGGGAACGCTACCTTCTACCTGCTCGTTAACCATTCGTTTTTCCCTCGTGTTTTTTTTTTTTTTTGTGTGTGTGCTTGCCAGTACCGAAGAAGAGGCGCTTTCTCTGCTGCACCCCTGTGAGGGCGCAAACGAGGCCATTGAAGAAACAAGAGAACCCTCTAGAGGATAGACGAATAGAGAACATCGAAACCGTTGGATTCACCTCAGGGCGTGGTCCTTCGATACACGAAAACAAACCATACCAACCGTCCATTACGCATAGAAGAATAGACCAACTAGATTTACCCAACACCATCGTACGTTGCCTTGTGGGTCGACCATTGGAATCCACAGACACACACAAAAAAAAAGTTGTGAATTATTTTCAGACCCACGACGGCGACGCACACTACCGCCGACGGTGCCGTGATGTCACTTCGACTCACCGAAACGCAGTGCGAGAGGACGCGGAGGTCTGCATCACCAAAATCCATCGTCACAAAGCCCGCCGATGCTTCGCAAAAGATCTCGACAGCCTACAAAAGCATCGAGGAGGAGCAGCGCGCGCTGCGTCAGGTGCGCTCCCTCTTCCTCAGCTGTCAAAACATTGTGTCTATTAGGCACATCCAGCACCTCCCTGAAATGACCGGGCTGCGCTCGTTATCGCTGCACATGAACCTTGTCCGACGCATTGAAGGCTTGGAAACTCTGCGCCACTTGGTAGAGTTGGATCTCAGCGGAAACGAAATTCGAAAACTGGAACCCAGCTGCTTCCGTGCACAAGCAAACCTCGCCCGGCTGAACCTGTCCTCCAACTATCTGACAGCATTACCGGAAGGTGCCTTTGCGTTCTTGCCCTCTTTGTCGTGGCTCTCCCTCGCGTACAATGAACTCACCACAGTGCGACAGGGGCTGGCCTCGATCCCTCGTGCTGCCCCTCTTGCCTATGTGGACCTGTGTGGGAACAACATCGCACCGCTGGCCGAGGTCACCGAAGGCCTGGCCGCACACCGCGAGCACCTCAAGGAACTGCGGCTGCAGACCCCTCAACAGTTGCTCTCTGGAGTCACGTCTAGCGAGGCTGCGGGCACCTCGGCTGCACAGCAGGCATCGCCACTCGTGATGTTCAACCCAACCGCCACCATGCCCACCGTGCGAGAGAACCCCTTGTGTGAGGAGACGTTCCCGCGACCTGACGACCCCAACGGTGGCCGCATGAACTACGCAGAACGCGTCCTGCAGTGCTTTCCTCACCTCGTCGTGCTCAACGGGGTGGCCTTCGGGGTAGACCCTCTGCAGGTCATTCAACGGCACGAGGCAGAGCAAAAGGCTCGCCTCGCCGCCGAGCGTGAGAGCTCCCTGCTTGCCGAGGAGCAGATGCGAGAGGAGCTCGAGCACCAACGGCAGGTCATCCGCTTGTTGCAGCTGCGGCGCGCGCAGGAAGAGGAGGCTGAGGCCGCAGAAGAACGTCACCGGCAGACCCGACGCCGCGACCGTCAGGAGCGACGCAGAGAGGAGGAAGAAGGGCAAGCCGGCGCGATGGACGATGGGCCGCTGCGACAGTGCGCGCCTCCTTCGGCGCGAAAGCTGACATTCACCGGTGATGCGAGTCGCTCGCCGCCCGGGCCGGGGGACACCAGCCGCTCCATCCACTTTGTGACGCCGGACCGGAACGACGATGAGGAAAGCACCTTAGCGGTGGGGGCGTCAGGGGCACGCAAGGCGGAATCTAGCAAGATGGACGTGACGGACAACCAGGAGCAGGCGCCGGCCGCTACAGCAGGGTCGCGGAAGCGTGTGACGTCCATGACGGGGAATGCACGCGGTGCCCACGGAACCAAACCGTTGCTCCACGGAACACGTGATCCGACGGCACGCCATCGCTCCTATTCGGAAGAGCCTTCCTTGCATTCTGCGTCGGGCAATGGACTGTCACCGTTAGAACACAAGGCAACGCGCGGCACCCCAGGAATCAAGCTCGAGTGGCCTGACCAGCAAGCCTCGCAGGGTGCCAAGACGGAGAACGTCAATCGTGGTGTCGCCTTGCACGAGATGGCTACGCAAACAGAGGCTCCTCCACCAGCCTCTCACAGCACCTCTTCCTCCCTTGGGAAGGAAAGAGACGAAATGGAAGAGCGAGTCCGCGTCTTGACTCAGCAGCTAACACAGAAGGAGGAGCGGCTGCGTGCGTGCGCCGACGTCGAGGCGGACCTTCGCCGACACGCCCACACGCAGGACCAGAGGATCGTAGAACTGGAGACACAAAAAACAAACCAGCATCAGCAGCTCCAAGCACGCATCGCCGCCCTCAAGGACGAGGTGCTGCGCCGCGCTTCAGAGGTCAGCATCATGAAGAAGAAGGAGCGTGCCAATCTGGATGCGCAGGCGACGGCGATTGAAGCACATTGGAAGGAGAACCTTACCGCGCAAGCTGCTCAGTGGAGAGGGGCCTTGGATAACAAAGAAACCGCCATTGCTGCTCTGACGAACCGGGTGCAGGCTGCGGAAGCGGCACGAACACGTCTGGACGCCGATCTGCAAGAGTGGAAGCAATCCTATCAGGAGCTTCGCCTCCGCTGCGAGCGCGCCGTCACGGAGCTTGACGACGTCAAGGACCGTCATAAGAAATCCCTTCGGCACCAAGAGGCCCTCTTCACCTCGCTGTCTGCCCTCGCCGATGAGGAAGCCAACGAGCGTCGCCGTGTGGAGCAGGATGCTGGAGAGCGGTGGGCGGCCATGACGGGTGCCTTGGTGGCGCGTGTGTGTGCTGAGAACGCGACGCAGCTCGAGGAGTGGGCACAGTACCGAGAGACGTGGGAGTCCTACGCGCAGTCCCTGCAGGCGCACTACAAGGACGTGCTCCATCACGCGGAGCGCGAGGCCGAGGCGCTGCGCGAGCAGGTGGAGGCCCTCAAGGTTGTCCAAGGTATTGCACAAGGGAAGGAAACTCAAGGTCCAGTTGTGGTGCACTGCGACGCTGCTTGCGACGCCCTTCCACTCTCCGAAGGCAGAGCAACACCTGCACTTGTGCTCGACGATGGTCAAGGGGCGCTCGCGAACACGAAGGACCCTCTCTACGCGGCGACTCAGTACTGGCGCGACGCGGCCACGAAGCTTCAGGAAGAAGCCACGCGTCTGCGAGCGGCCCTCGAGCTGTCAGAGGCCACCCACACCGCCGTTGCGGAGGAAAACAAGCGACTTTTGGCGCGATGCGCGGCACTCACGGAGAAGCAGAGCGGTGAGCAAGAAGGCTGGCCCGCGGAGAAGGAGAATCTGCTGCGCGCGCTGCACAACCTGCAGGAGGACCTCGGCAAAAAAGACGCCGCCTTGGACGCGCTGGAGGAGGAGGCACGGAAGAAGATTGGTGAAAAGAGGCGCACCATCGCGGAGTTGGAGGAAAGACTGGAGACCCTCACGGACGTGCACGAGCGGGCCACCGAGGCCAAGGTGTCGTGCCGCGAGGAGCTCGACGCGGCGCAGCGGAAGCTGACGGAAGCTGAGCAAAGGGCCAACCACCTGCAGGAACTCTCCGAGACACAGGAACGGCAGCTGTCGCGACTGAAGGAAGAGGTGACCCTCCTGCACGAGCAGTTACAACAAGAGCGTCAACATCAGCAAGCCACTAGCGCCACGAGGTCAAGCGCAGCAGAGCGACGGAGCTTCGAAGTGGAACAGGCGCGCCTCGTCTCCGCCTTGACCGTCGCCCGTGAGCAGCTTGTGCGCCTGCACCAAGCGCATTGTGAATGGACCGCAGAACGGCGGCAGCTAACGCTCTCGCTAGAGGCGAAGGAGCGGGAGCTGGCTGAGGTGCGGCTGCGTCTGCGGGAGGTGCAGGAAAGCGGAAAGCAGAAGCACCGCGCGGCGATGGAGATGCTGACACGTGTGATGTCCTTGTCTGACGACGGGTAGCACCGCAACCAGCGCGGCGAAAGACTGCCTCCTCAACAGTACCACTCCGTATTTCGGATTCCTTCCGAATAGAACGAACGCGTATTACGTTTCTTCGCTTTCTGATGTTTTATTCATAGATGCAGTCAATCTGAGCAAATGGAGAAGAAACGCAATGGATGTAGAGAGGAGGAAAAAGAAGAACGTCACGTTCCTCATGATAGCCACCAGGGAGAATGCTTTACAAACGGTTTCCTTCCACAGAGTAGTAGGGGGGAAAAAAAAAGAGAACTGAGGATGATGCTCATAGGAGCACGTGAGGCTGGAGGGAGCGAACCCTGCACACCCTTGCAGCAAGCAATGTCATCCCGCAACCCTCCCCCATCTTACGCACGCCCTCCTCCCCCCCCCACCTGCTTCAACCACTGGTGCCATTACTTTTTTTTTTCGCTTTCCTCTGCCCCACGTCTGACAGGTATAGGTGCGTGCGCGCAGACCCCATTTAGGTTTGTTTCTCTCTGTTCTGTGAAATCGTTGTCTGTCTTTTGTGTGTGCCTGTGTGTGCCTGTGTGTGTGTGTGTAGCTCGTGCATTCACACATCTCTTCGTATTCCTCCTCCTTTTGCCGTTGTGGTTTCCCGTTCCTTCTGTAGCCTCTTTGCTTTTTGAACCATGCGCCGCCTCCAACTCGGGCAGCAATCCATGGCGCTGCGGGCCGTCAGCGGCGCTGTAGCGGCTCCTGGCGCAAGCAGCCCCTGCCCGGCGACAACGGCGCCCTCCCCTCTTAGCACCTTACCCACCTCCTCCCGTTTCTCCGACGGCTCTCTGAACCCGCTCACCACCTCCGCTCGCTTCCGCTTCTACAAGCCACTGGTGAACCAAGGCATCAACCTCTGGCGCTTCCGCATGGGCCGCATCCACCGCGGCTGGAACACCTGGGAGTATCAGCACACCAAGCCCGACCCGCGACCTTTTCCGGAACCCTCTGTTAACAACTACTATGGGCGCTCCCGCATTTGGAACCCGATCGCGGGCAAGATTGGCATCATTAACCGCAAATCGGAGGATTGGGGATGGCCGCACCACCGGCCGCCGCCGACGGGCCTGCGCCACTCCAAGGAGCACTTCCCGCATTTTTTTGAACGATACTTTCCCGATGTGGAGGTGCGTCTGGTGCTGGATAGCGTGCTCAACAACGAAACCACCCGACCCGTTTTTCAGATTCCCCAGGACATGTCAAAGCAGGAGCTGGTGAACTACCTGAAGAATATCTACAACATTGACAATGTGGTGCGCATTAGCGTGCGCAACGTGCGCGGAAAGCGGTTCAAGAATGAGGTGGGTATGATCAAAACCATGCCAGACTACAAGATCGCGATTGTGGAACTCGACTCTCCCGTTTTGGTGGAGTTCAAGCAGATCAAGGGCACGGAGGATACCCCGGATAACAAACCACAGGCCCAGATTTCGTGAGAAAGGGAGAGATGATGATGAGGTGCTATCACCCACGACGACGGCAACGTTGCTGGAAGCACGTCAGCTATGGGATTGGCAATCTGCAGCCCACGATCACTGTCATGGGCTCGAGGCACTTTGTATGCGTCGTTGTTCGGCTTTGGTGGGCGGGTGTTGGCGTTGCAGCCATTGCTGGGCTGTTTGGCTTTCACATGCACAGTCACTCCTTTTTTTCCTGAACCCAGGTCCCAAGGACAGAGGTCTCCCATTAAAAAAAAAAATCACAGAAAAAGAAAATGTGAAATACGAACAGAAGATGTACAGAAGTGTCCTCACGGCACGGAACAGAAGGCCGAAACTCACAGCCGAGTACCTGGATGTGTCAAGGCATGCTGTCGCTCATCGTCCACCTCGAGGTGGCTGTGGATCGCACGGGAATCCTTGGTGAATCCCAGCAGCAGCAGCAGCAGCAACAAGCGCATTTGCCCCCGCTGCGCCTCTACAAAACAAAAGGAATACGGGGAAGAAAGGGGGAACGCATCGATCGATAAAGAACGCCATACCAGATCGTTGGCTCGAAGTGCGTTTTCGCTTTCCTCTCTGGCGTCTCTCCCCTGAACTCACACGTCACTTCTCTCATGTGTCGCACTATCACCATTGCCTCTCCCCGTTCACTCTCATCGTCCCAGCGGCCTCCGCACAACAAGCTACTCAACCCATTTTTTGAAAAAACCTCTTCCACACTTCCCTCTTCTTCGTGGGGAAGTACGCCCTTCTGATCCTCCTTCCCTCTATTCTTCATCGTTCATGGCACTTTCGGCCAAGGCCAAGCGAGCACGGCTGTGCTTCCGGCTGATGATGGGCTACTCCCTCTTCGGCGCGGCCCTCTCCTTGGGCAGCCTCCTCTATCACGGGCTTGTGGAGCAGACGCCATTCCTCATTGACGGCGTTCCTTACATGGCCCCCCTGAGCACGGAATGGTGCTTGACCGCCGCGTACTGCTTCATGCACGCGCTCTGTGCGTACTTGCTCTCGTCTGGTCGAAGCATCGCGCGTCGCTGGGATGCGCAGGACCAGGCAAGCCGCCGCGCGACCCCTAACGCTTCCGCTACTGCTGCGGCTGCACCCGTCGCTGGAGCCACTGGAGCGGCAGGAACCAGTAAAGGCAAGGCAACCGTATCACCCGACGAGGTGCTGGACGGAAGTACGTACGCGATGCCGACACGGGTGGCCGTGGGCTGCGCCGTGCTCTTCTCGGTGGCCCTCATGTACCTGCTCTTTGTTGGCACGGTGTCCCTCAGTGCCCAGATTGAACGCACCATCTCGGCCGCCCCGCCAAACCTGGAGGAGCGGGCGGACCCGTCCTGGAAGCTGCCCACGAGCGTGCCAGTGAGCAATGCGAACGCTGCGGGAGAGGCTGCGCAGGAGGCGAGCAGTACAGCCGCACCTTCCGTGGCAGCGGACGGTGGTGAAACGACGGAAGCTGCCGCGTCAGAGAGCGTCTCGGCGGGTGCCAGCGCCCCCGCCACGCAGGCAGCGTCGGAAGGGCAGTGCGGTGCGCTTGGGAAGCCCGGTAGCGGCCCGAACGGTGAGCTCACCATGACGGAGATGTTCTGGGTGACGCTCGAGACCGTGGTGGACGTCTTCGCGTCCCTCATTGACACGGACAACGGCGACGACGACGCGCAGGGCTACGACGGTTTCGCGACGGGGATGGGAAGCCGCTACAAGGGTGTCTCCGCGAAACGAGCCTCCAGCACCGCCGCGCCGTCGTCTCCTTACCCCATCCACTACCTTCGTCGCTTGGACCTTGTCGTGCTGAACCTCTGTGGCGCGGCCCTTTCTCTCTGGGGCATCGTATGCTTCGACCTCACCATTGAGGAAAGCAAGCGCCGTCGCAATCGTCCCGATGGGCGGCCCTCGAGGGCGTACCTTGCCGCACAGCGCGCGGACGCGGCCCGACGCAAGGCAGGGGGAGGAGCGCAAGGGGCGAAGCCAGCGACCGACCCACGCGGCTTCGCAGAGGGCGAGGAGCCGGAAAGTGCGCCAGAGAAGCACGAGAACCCTGGGCTCACCCTGGCTGCCCTGGGGGCCCTCTCAGTCACACAGGGAGACAGTAAAGAGGGAACCACCGGAGACTTGAGCAAGCGGCGCAAGGCGAAGGCGGCCGCCCACGTCGCACAGGAAGCGGCCGCTGCCAGCGCAGATGCGGTGGCAGAGCCGGTGGAGGCAGGGTCACAAGACAAGGACGAGCACGCTGTCGCCAGCCCGGAAGACCCAGTGCTTAAGAAGAACCAATGAGTTACGTGTGCGGCGTTCGGATCGCCTTTGTGCCTTCTTCTCGATAAACAATTGTTTACTGATGGCGATATTCTTGCAATCACACTTCCTCCAGCACACGCGGTGTGTGCTGGCGTATTCCGTTCACTTCATCGCTTGTTCGGACTTCTCACCTAGCCGTTTGTTTCGTTGCTCTCAAATAACTTTCGCTATTCGCTCGTGGTGTTCACTACCCCAACCTGGCTCCACGTTGGAAGTTTGTTGCTCTTAAAGGACCATTCCGAAGTCACATGTGAGCTGGATCAATGTTGTCGATGAACCTCTGCAAAGAAGTTGGGCTGGCCTCCAACGATGGATGCGATGGGGCGTTCTCGTGACATAGTTTCTGTTCATGGAGCGTTCATCGCACGACTCTAAACGTGTTCAAGGCGGGGAACTCTCCCCGTGTGATGGACCTCATGCGTAGCGCACGGTCTGCAGGTGCTGAACCTCCTTCACGGCCGCACATGCACCCTCTGTGACGCCACCATTGCCTCTTAACGTACGTCTCTCCTTTCTCCCTTTCTCTCACTTTCCTCTTTGGCACTCACTTTGTCCTTGTCTTCCTCTTCCTCTCTTCCACACCACATAGTTTCCCTTTACGCGCTATATCGATACTCTCTCTCTCTATCTCTCGTCTAACCCTTCCTTACCCTTACCAAAACATCTCACCATGTCCTACAAGCCCCACTACCCCACCGTCGAGACCAACCCCAAGGTCTACCTCGACATCACCATTGGCGGTCAGGCTGCCGGCCGCATCACCCTCGAGCTCTTCGCGGATGCCTGCCCCAAGACCGCCGAGAACTTCCGCGCCCTCTGCACCGGCGAGAAGGGCTTTGGCTACGCCAACTCCCCCTTCCACCGTGTGATCCCCAACTTCATGTGCCAGGGTGGCGACTTCACCAACCGCAACGGCACCGGCGGCAAGTCCATCTACGGCAACAAGTTCGCCGATGAGACCTTCGCGGGCAAGGCCGGCAAGCACTTCGGCCCTGGCACCCTCTCCATGGCCAACGCTGGTCCTAACACCAACGGCTCTCAGTTCTTCCTCTGCACTGCCCCCACCTCCTGGCTCGACGGCAAGCACGTCGTCTTTGGCCAGGTCCTCGAGGGCTACGACGTTGTCAAGAAGATGGAGGCCGTCGGCTCCGGCTCTGGCGCGACCTCTCGCGACGTGATCATCTCCGCCAGCGGCCAGCTGTAAGCATGCGTGAATGAGGACACGAAGAAGAAGAAGAGGAAGACCCGCAAACGGCATACTTCCTTCTTCCCCTCCTTTCCCAGACCTGTTAGAAGGAGACATCGCTATTGTGTCTTGTTGACGGATGCACGTTGGCAAGAAGGATAAAAGGCGAAACGTCACCGCGCTTAACCTTGGTGTCTCTTCCCCCCTCTCTCCCATTCTGCTCTCCCACTTCTCCGCCCTCACACGTACACGTCGCCGTTCATTGTTTCACTTTTTTTTTCTCTCTCTTATGTTCTGGAAAGGAAAAGTACTTGCAAGGACAGGCGGAAGGAGGGCCGATATGCGTTGGTGCGTCGAACGAGCGGTCACGCTCTTCACAAACCAAACGATGCGATCGGCAGAGAAAAAAAAACAAAAAACGGAGCTGTGGGGATGAATGGGTGGATGGCGGCAGCGCACCCCAAGGTGCATGTACGCGCACTCAGGTCATATTTATTATTTCCTTTTATTCTTCGTTTCTTTATTTCATTTATCATACCCGTTATTTTCCTCCTCGTAAAATGCCAAAGACCAATTGGGTGTGTGTATTTTCTTCTTTCTCTTATGAGAAAGAAAAAAAGAAATCGATCGGAAGAAAGGGAAAAGAGTGGACATTGGGGGCAAGTCAATTCACCTGGCCAACCCCAGGCGTCTACCCCCTCGCTCCCTATGGGTTGCTCTTTCAGCACGTTCTCCATCGTCGACGCAGCCTCTTGGTTGACTGGTTGAAGGACAAAGCTCCCAGGTAATCGGACTATCTTAGAAAAAAAAAAGAAGAACATGATATATCAACGCAACGGCAAACACCTAGGAAAAAAAAAGTAGGTGATTTGCTGCTTCTAGAAGGAATGTCAGAGCTCCTGGCATCGCCAGTCTGGTGGCCCACGTGCCACGGTCTCCTCACAATGCCCGCCGGGGCCTGCAGGTGGTGTGCAAAGGTCTGGGAAAGGCATGATGAGGTTTCTCCGGTGCAGATTGTCTCATCTTCCCCTCAGGAAAAAAGAGGAGCGGAGCTACGACGGCGGATGCTGTCAGTGACGGCATGAGCCGAATGTCGTTATGGCCTCTCTTGTCGTTCATGTACCTCGTCCGCATCCCCCTGCCTCTTTGTTCTCGTACCCACCGCAACGCATTTCTTCACTTGAAAAGAAAATAATAATTTTACTCGTTTTACCTGAAAACAGTCACATAGACCCTTCATAGAAGCACACCCTATTCACTTAGCCACGCACATTTTCATTTCTAACTCCCTTCCCCTTTCTGGACACCCCGTCCTCAAACCATACAGCATATCTTTCCTTCTGTCTTACCCCCCCCCCCGCGCGCTAACGCTTCCTTGCCTTTTGGGATTGGGGCAGTATTCACACAAAGCGATCGTACCAGACACACTGAAAACAACAACAAAAAAGAAAAGAACAGAGATAGGGAGCCTCTCTTACCATATATATAGATTCTCATTCCCCTGCAATCATCCCCTCGACCGCAATAACAGCAGGAGTGACGACACGAAAGGCACCGCACGACGAACATGTCCACCGCCGCGCCTTCCCGCACTTCCTCACCTGTGGCTCCCGAACTCAAGGACAGCAACGAGGTTTCCGCCATGGCCACCCCTGCGCACGGTGCTCGACCCGTCGCGGAGCAGCTGGAGGAGGAGACACCGGCGCAACGCGAAGGCTGGTTCGGTTCCCGCACCCCCGCCACCGCGAGCACGGCGCGTCACCCTCCGCGAGGATCGCCCATGAATAACGCACCCTTCACTGCTGCAACTCCCGCCACATGTTTCCCCATCCCGCATGAGAAGAAGAACACAAAGGATCGGACGCGCATCGGCTCCCACGTCCACACCACAGGCCCCGTCTTTGGAAAGGACAGTCCGCGAACGACGGGAACTGGTTTTACGAACCGCCAAGCCCTGACGAGAGCCGGAAACCGCTCCCCTTCTCCTTGTGCGCCAGTGTACGGACAGGAGGAGGGTGGCTTCATGCACCGTGCAGGCTTCCATGGAGCGCAGCCGTCGCACGCGCGGCCGTCGCATGGACCCCGCGGCGCCTCTCCTTTCTCCGGCTGCTCACGTCAGGCCTTTCTGGATCCCACGAACGCATCCGACCTTCGCACACCCTCACGCCCGCGCTACATGGGCGCCGGCAACCCCATGCACTCCGGCGCCGCCTCCAGCCCCGCTGCTGCTGCTGATGCCGCTGCCGCCTCTTTCGGTGCCACACCCGCGACCGCACTGCCTACCCACCGTACCGTGTCGGGGAACTCCCCCGATGAGAACCGCCGTCGCAAGCAGCGCGAGAAGCAGCTCTCTTTTGGTCTTGTCACGGACGGCTACCGCAACATGGTTCGCTTGATTGAGCACGACCCTGTCCTCAAAGCCGGAGGCATCTTACCCCTTGCTCCCCCCGAGATTGACAAGGGGAGCAAGCGGGCCTGGGACATCCAGCTCCGTAAGTGGCGGCGTGCGCTGCACATGTTTGACTACGTCTTCATTGACGGCGTCGATGACGAGGCGAAGCGGCAGGAGATTGAGGAGCAGCAACGCGTGCAATGGGTGAGTGAGGCATTTACTCGAAAGCTGGAAGACCACGAGCTGCCGTTCACAGCAACGCGCGGCGCCGAGGACGGACATGGCGTCGATGACAACCAGAACAACGCTGCCAACAACCATGACAACACTAACAACGAGGAGCGCAAGGTGGTGACACGGGAGCGGTTCACGGTGCCCATGGAGCGGCTGCTGGCGGCCCGTCTGTCGGACGGCGTCCCCACAAAGATCCCAGTGGAAGATGACCTCTCGTGTATTTTGCGACACGCCTCGTGCTTCGAGCCGGTGAAGAACGTCGTCCCACAGACGGCATCTTCGCTCACGAAGGGCACCGATATTTCACCCCTGGAAGCCGGCATCAAAATTCACATCGCGCCGTCCTCTGCCGTCTTGCAGAAGCAGCGGGAGCAGCAGGAGCTGCAGATGCAAGCCCTGTTGCAGCAGCGCAGGCAGCGCGAGCAAGAGGAGGCCGCAGAGGCTCTCTCCCCTTCACAGCCTCGCACCCATCACCACAGCGGAGGCAGCCCTGGCCCTGCCCTCCCCACACCGTCCCCTAGCCCCGCGCGGCCACAGGCCTTCTACTCCCCTGCTCCCAAGGACCCCTCTGCGAACACCATGACCTCCGCCTCCACGGGGTGTGGTGTCGGCGGCCTCTCCGCCTCCCGCGGCTCGCCTTCCGTGGCGCAGCGGCTCAGCTACGGGGGTCTAGGCAACGCCGCGTCCTTGGCCCCGCCACCACCCCTGCCGCACTTCTCCACGCCACCGTCAGCGGCGGCAGCGCCATTCTATCCGGCCGGCGCCGCAGTCCTGCCGACGCCGTACATGCCGCAGGAGGGTGGCATGATGGGTGGCGGCTGCTCGCCCGAGGCGGCTGCAGCCGCAGCGGCCGCAATGATGTCCGTGCTCTGCAGTCCGCTGCACGGGGCCCCGTACGGCGGCGGAGGCTTCTACGGCGCTGGTGCTTCCTCTCCGCAGGCCACCGCGGCAGCGGCCGCAGCTGCAGCAGCCGCAGCAGCCGCCATGGTCTATGGCGCCTATCCGATGCCGACAGGCGCCAACGGTGGGAGTAGCGGGATGCCAATGTCAATGTCGTCCCCGCCTTTCCTCATGACGCCCTACGGCTGCCCCCCGTACGCCCCGCCACCACCACCATCGGGCTTCCATGGAGGAGCGATGGGCTACGCGATGAACAGCGGCTCGCCGAACACGCAGCAGCACGCCCCTTCCCGGCCTCCTCCTCCTCCGAACACGGTGCCCCGCTACCTGCCTTCGACCGTGACAGAAAGCCAAAAGACGACGGCGCGTGCGTCGAGCAAGAAAAACAACACCAACCGTGCGCAGCCTGCAGGGTCCCCCAGCGCCACGACCTACGCCTACCGGCACCCCCACACCCGTGTCGCACCGCAAGCGACGCCGAGCTCAGACGCCACCCCAGCGGTCACAAGGGAAAGCGAACCGCAGGCCACCTCTGCGTGCGCAGGGCTTGGCGATAGCGGCCGCAGTGGGGGCGACAGCCCGCAGCGTCGTCTCTTCGACGCAGGCGACGAGGATGCCCCTGGCACGGAGCGGAAGCCACTGACGCCGCGCAGCCCCAGCCAGCTGCCCGCCCCTGGCAGCCCTAGCCACGTGGAGAAGGTGGCGCGACCGTTGGAAGAGGGTGAAGACGCGCAGGATGCCTCGCGGCCCCTGGTGCATTGACGAAGGGAGGAAACCGTGACCTCCTGCGTGGTCACCTCGCTCCGTATACATGCGCGCACGTGCAGCAGGAACTAAGCGTGTCGACGACTTGTATTTAATGTAGTTCCACTTCTTCTTCTTCTTTTTTATGTTCTCATCTCATAGATCACCCGTACGACGTCTCGGGGCAATCGTTTTTGAAGCGCTACTTGCCACCGTCACGTTTTCTTTTCGACTCGCACCGTCACAACCTCCTTTTATCAAATTTACGTTTGAGCGTTTGAAAGAGGAGCGTCAAAGGTTTTCTCAAACTTCATGGACAGTGCGTTCCTTTTTCTATTATCATGACTAAGCGCTCTCTCTTCATATCAAATTTCAGACTCTTTCCTTTCTAGATCAAAACCCCTTCCTTCTCTCTCTCCCTCTCCTATTGGACCGATAGACGAGTCGTTTTTTTTTTTTCCTCTAGATCTCGCTTTACTTGTTTTGTCTCTGACGTCGTGCCTCTCCTCGTCCTTGTGCGCTGGCGTTTTTTTTTTTTTTTGAGTCGTTTTGTTTTCTCTCGTTTTCCGTTAAAATTTGAAAGAACACTCTGATGTTCCGTCGAGTAAGGCTGGGTACAACGGAAATGCAACTCCTCGTTCTGTTGTCTGACGTGACAGATTCCTGTGCGTATATATATTTTTGTTATGACCACTGTTGATTTTCGATATACCGTTGTGCGTGTCTGTGAATGTGTGTTGGTGTCATTTTCTCTATTTGGAAATACAGAACAAAAGAAAAAAAGAAAGAAAGCGCATGCTTCAAGCGGTGGTCACCTCTTCACACCACGCACGCGATGCCACCAGGCTGAGGAGGAAATCGCTTCGGGTGAAACCGCAGCCTGGTGCCACGCGTCAAGTGGAGCAGCTCACCTGCGTGTCTGATATGCCTCCGGGAAGAGAGCTCACGAAGAGGGGAAGCCTACAGGTGCGTGTCTCTCTGTGTGTAGTCGAACAACACACAGTCCATTCAGCTGTTCCTACAGCGAAGTCATCCTAAGCTTTGCTTTGATGATTTCTCCTCCCCCATTGAAACGAAAGAAAAACAAGAGAGTCAGTGTCTCTTGTTGTTGCTATTGGTGTTGTGTCACTGTGCCGCAACCAGAACCCCAGTACAATGCGCAAACAACGTTTCCTTCTTCTGTTTTTCTCCCCCTTCCTATCCTCTTCTATTTTTTTTTTTTTTGATGAACTCTGGCGACGTAGCAGCGCCTCAGAAAACACGTGCCGAGAGTTCTTCCTCGCCTTTCTTCCTTCACAAACCACGTTTCTCTCTCTCTCCTCATCCCTTCTTTGTGAATTCATTGTGAAGTGTCATGCAGACGAGCACTTCTAGCCGAGTGAATGCCCTCCTCACGGCGGTCATTGACGGTGACATGAGCTACCTCATCACCCATGTCACAGCTCGGAATGTGAACTACGCAGACCCGCGCTATCGGCTCACGCTTCTCCAGTGGGCCGTCAGTCTGGGCCGACTGCCGACAACCGAATTGCTGCTGGCGCGAGGGGCCTCTCTGATGCTGCTGGACGGCAATGGTTTCACGCCCCTGCACCGTGCGGTGTGGTGCGCCGATGTGGCCGTCGCACGCGCTTTGCTGTTTCTCTCTCCTGCGAGTGCTGCCACTCATGGCGCCGCTGCCACAGCACGAACCACTTCTTCTTTTCAAGCGCAAGCGGTGCAACGTCAAGAGCCACGCGCACTTGGGCACGAGGGAAGCTCGGATGCAGCGGACGGCTTCTCCTTCACCTGCTGGCTCGCCGATCAGACGCGTCTGCAAGAGACTCTGCGAAACAAGGCAACTGCAGCGTCGAGTTGGCGCCCGGGCGCTCAGCAGCTCGTGAACATGCCACACGGGGTCACAGGACGCACCCCACTGATGCTCGCCGCCGTCCGAGGCGCCGTCCCGCTGGTGGCATTCTTGCTCGATGAGTGCGAGGCCGACCTGAACGTGGCGGATGCCGATGGCTACACGGCCGCTGAGCTCGCGGCGCTCTGTGGGCACCTCGAGATTCTCAACCTCTTCCTCGCGCGCGCTCCCGGTGATGGCACAGGACGGGCCTTCGCACGGATCCAGCAGCGCGCCGAGGACTACACGCGGACGGCGAAGACGGTGAAGCAGCTGGAGCGACTGCGCGCGGTGAACCGGCGGGTGTGCGAGGATCTGGCTCCGCAGTCTGTGATCCTTCCGGGCTAGCGCGCAGCGGGAAAGGTAAGGGGGCGGACACCAAACTTATCTCTTTCTCTCTCTCTTCTCCGTTTTTGTTTTTTTCTGGAGCTCTCCGCGTTGGAGGATCGATGTTCTTGTCAGCCAGAGACCATCGGTGGACGGTTCCCTTGTGATATTCAACGCGGAACTAAGCAAATGTAAAGTACGACCTTTCTCGTGCCCTTCTCTTCTCCTCGTTCCTCCACAGGACGATGTGACACATGAGAATGTCCCTTGAAGCTCTTCCTTCGAATAAAAAAAAAAAAGCGAATGACCAAGTGAGAGACAAGAATAGGCGAGTGGCAGACGCTAGAAATAATTCCATGTCACGACGTGTGCCGTCTTCGGCGACGTTTCAGCGAACCTTGATCCCTGGAGAGTTCATTTCGCAAAGGATCCTGTGGAAACCGGAGTGTGCGCGAAACCACCGGAGGAGGTATACCTTAGACTTGCCGGTGCGGGAAGTAGTCACTTTTCGCTCTTTGTCAATATCCACTTCTTCTGTCACTCTCTTCGTTGATAAGCTGTAAGTTTTGGTGCTTTCAGAGGTCTGGTCGCATCACCACTTTTGACTCTCAGAGGACTTCCGCTTTACAACAAAAAGCGATAGACGTGTAGGAGCACAGCAAACAAGTGCGCGTTTGTGAACCTGACTCGTCGCATAGATCTTGAGAGAGAGATTACATTATTATTATCTTCTCTCTCGCGGTGTTGTTGTTGTTGCTGTTTCTCCGCGGTGGATTCTTTCTCTTGTCCCTCTCTCTCTCCCCCTCCCCCTCCCCCACACACGCACGCCATTTCATGCGTTGTTATTGCGCCTGATCACTACTCACGTTCCATGCCAGGCACCCCACCCCCTCCCCTCTTGCCAGAGTGCGACACCAATGACCTCGCGGACGAGAAAAGCGAAACGGTAGAGGTTTCGCACAGCGCCACCGTCAGCAGTCCAGAAGCTACCAACATAAAAGATGCGACGTCCTCTCCCGCCTCCCACACGGTGTCGGACATCATCGGTACCAGCACGCGAGAGGCCTCGGCGCGGGCCACCGCCCCACCAGAGGAGGAGAGCACAAGAGAAGAAGAAAGTGGTGCCGGCACTGCTAAGCCTGAGTCCGATGCCCATGTTGCTATCGCGCCCACAGTGAACTTAGGGAAAGAAGATGGAGAGAATGTGAGGGAGCCGTTGGATGGCGGCGGACTTCCTCATTCTAGTGCCCAACCTGTCGTCTCCTCGTCCGAAACTCACACAGTGGCGCCAAACGCAAGCCCGACAGAACCAGAGGTGCTCCAAGATGGTCAACGAGAAGCAGCAGACGTCTCCGCCCCCGAAACCACCACCCCTGCCGAAGAAGATCACCTGCGTGGTGCTGTGGCGCACCCAAGCGAGGCGTCTGTTGGCGAAGCAGTCATGGCCTTCGCGGACGGAGATGAAACAGTGGTCTACCCTCTGGCAAGACCAGAGACGCCACCACCCGTCACGTCTAACGAAGAAGGGCAACCTGAAGAGGACGGACTCCTCGCTGTGCAGATGCACGGATCCGTGTCACGAGGAAACTCATTCCCGCGGGTGGTGGACATTGCGGAGTTGGTGCGACTAGGCAGTCGCAGCTGCCCACGTCCGGAAGAGGGCGATGGTGAAGTTTCCGATGAGAGGGAGCAGGTCATGACAGCTGAGACGCTGAAGGCGACACATACTGTCGATTCTCTGAGTTTTACAAAGGACGATGATGCCAACGAGCCTGAAGAGGAACCCTTGCCACCAGAAACCGCTGCTGATGGACAAGAAGGACCGGCGACTGGGGACGTGGACGCAGCACCTTCTCTCTCCTCGCCTCCCCCTACGGCGGAGCTACCGGTGACAGAGGTCATCGTGGGCTCAGAGGCACCTTCCGCGCCGCTAGCGTCGGGCAACAAGAACCCCGATGTGGCTCGTCCTGAACGGAATGTCCCAACGCTCGTCCAGAACTGCGACTCCGACGCACCATCCTCCACGGCGAACCTGGGCGAGAGCGCAGCCGTTGGCGCGACCGCGGCCGCTCTTGAGCCCTCACCCTCAGAGCCTTTGCCGCCTCCTCCACCCCAGAAAAAGACAGTTGTTTCACTCCGGCGGCTCCGCCAACTTTCGCTGCCACAGGACGATGAGCAGCCGGGTGATACCATCGCACACACCCTGCGCCTTCGTCGCACGTTGCTGAGCGCGTTTCCGCTCCCCGTGCGACGTTATTACAGCACCCTCGTGTCGGCCCAAGGGGCTGTCGACACTGGCCTTGCTGAGGAGAACCTTCACGAAACGGGAATGGGCCACCGCCGTGGCGGCGGCAAGATCGCCCATCAGACCCCCACACGCGATGCGGATTCCAAGGTCTCGTCCGTCCCGCAGACGTTTGTGCCAGCAGCCCTTCTAGAAGGGGCCACGTTGGACGACCTGTGCGTCTCCGCTGCTCGAGCCGAGGCTCAGCTTCTTTCGCACCCTCGCCGCAACGAACGTCGGAAGCGGCGTCGCCACCACGACGAGGACGATACCGGCGTTCAAGCCAACGATGAGGTGCAGCCACCTACGCCCAACAGCACCACAGAGCCCGAAGAATGGTCGGCAACCCGCTCCACGCTGCCTGACGTTCCCAAGGCACTACCCCTGCTGCTGGACCGCCTGTGCACCGACGCTTACTACGTGAATGGGGCATGGAAGCGCTACCATGACGATGTGCAGTTCATTCGCCAAGGAACGAGCGCAGCCGTGCGGAAGCGGCGGCGTCTCATGGTGCTGCAGACCATGCACCATCACCACCAGGCACCTGGGACAGAGCAGGACGAGGACGGGAACCGTGGCAGCAACCCCATCCTTGAGGACGCAGCACCGCCACCAGCGTCAGTATTGCCGTCGAGCAAGTCTCGTCGCCGCGGCGCCGCAACGCGGAGGACGGACGCCTTCCCCAAGGAGGGTCCCACGCTGGCGGCACTGCTGGCGCACGGGGGAGATGGCGCGACCTTACCCACCCCACGAACCACCTTCACGCTGCGCGACTGGCGCGCAGACGCCGGGGACGCCATTCGAGGCTTTCAGCGCAGGGTGGCTGCCATCGCTGCCGAGGAAGGTACCCTTGTTGCTGGGGCTGGTGGGTCAACTGGTGAGGTCGCCGGCGGCAACAGCAGCACAACTACGACCACCACCACCCCCGCAACGGTGCCGTCGGCAGTAGCGGTGGCCGCACCGCCGCCCACTGCAGGCGGAGCAGGTAACCGACGGACGGCAACGAACCAGAATGCAAGCACCACCAGCGGAAGCCACCAAGGTCGGCGACACACCACAGCGGGGACGTCCTCGGCAGCGGTGCCCCATGCTGCGGGTGGCGGCAGTGGCGGCACCGTGGCGACAGCTCCAGGAGGAGCAAGCGCACAGGCGTCGGCAGAAAACCTTCCCACCGTGACAGCCCATGACATTCTCTCCAAGGAGCAGTTGGGCCTGTACGCGAGGTTCGCCATGAGTAGCGGGCGACTGCGGCATGAGGTGACCGAACCGTTCAGCACCCTCACCGTGCGCGCCGCAGAGGTGCGCCGCGAGCAGCTTGTGAAGAAAATGTGAGGGCGGTGACTTCCCCCGCCCTCCCCCGTCCCCCTTCCCCGTCCGCCCTACGCCGCTTCACTGAATATCGGCGGTTCTCCTTTAGTGATATTGCTCTGTGGGTCGTCTCCACCCTTCTTCAAACACACACACGCACACGCACACGAAAACGGAAAGGAATACGGAGCTACGGGAAGTTTGTCTTGGTTTTCATTTCCAAGAGACTGTCCCCTTGGCATCATTTCGTGGATGAAGGACATGACTGTCACCCCAAACGCATCACGACGGCCACCTGCCCGCCGCTGCGTGGTGTCTACCCACACGCGCACATGTTCTCTCTCTCTCTCTTTCTCATCACCATCTTCTGTCCCCTCTCTCCCCACGATAGACTGGCGAAATGCAACTGTATCAAGGAATACCTGTGCCCTCACAACTTATCATCACTAATCACTTTGCGAATGGCGAACGCAGCACCGCCACCCGCTGCAAGCGGTACACCGTCTGACGCGCCAACAGACTTCCTTTTTCTCCTCGATTGTTTGGTCCCTTCTGCTCTGGAGGCTGCCAGCATGCCTTCGACAGAGGCCGCGCTCGCCATCCTACACAACATCTTTCAACGCATCGTTGCACACCCACACACGGATGCGTACCGTCGCGTCAACACCGACAGCGCGACGTGGCAAGCGATGGTGGCTCCCCTTGTCTACCCGCTCCGTCTGGCAGAGTGGGGCGGCTTCACATGGTGCGCACCGGAGACGGAGGCTCCAACGCCCACCGACTCGGATGCGGCGGGGAAGCCGAGGATGACGAGCAGCCCTCTACGTGAAGAAGATGCGGAGGAGACGCGTGACGTTAAGAAAAAGCGCACGAGGACGGAAGCCACTCAAGGGGGCGCCCGTCGCTTGCGCAATGTGCTCTCGCGTACCGCGGATGTGCAGATGCGACTCTACGAGGTGGATGCCGTGCGGTCAATCTGTCGGCCGCCCTCCACAATGCAAGCGCGGCCTCTATTGCTGGAGACGGAGACCAGCTGTCAGAGCATCGTCAGCGCTCTCGCGTCAAGTGCGACGACACTGCATGAATGGGACTCGCTGCGGCGATGGGCCTATCTCGCAGTCCTCCGTGCTCATCTCCCAGGCCCTACTTCGTGGTCCTCCCATGCAAGGGACACAGGTGAAATGGAGAATGCCATGACAATCGCGAACGTGGCGTTGTACGATAAGCTTACCTCAGTCATGACGTGCGCTCTGACAGCCGCCCCCGCACAGGGTAGCGGAGAAATCGAGTGTGCCCACATATCCGCCGCAGCACAGACACATCTGACGGAACTTTGGTCTTTCCTGTCAAAACAACCTGACAAGGGCTGCGGTGTGACGTTGCCCATGCTCAGCGAATGTCTCTCGGTTGCAGAGCAAACAAGGCTTCAGCGATCATGCGAGCCACAGGACAGACGGGCCATTCGCGAAGCACTGGCCGCGCGATACCGCCAGGCCTACCAAGAGGACGCGCGGCAGCACTACTACGCCGACACCAGTGAGGCCTTCCGAGCACTGTCGCGCGAAGAGCAACGCGCCGGTGTTTCTGCCATTCTCGACATTGCCTCTGCCATGGAGCAGGTGGCCATCCTGGAAGGTCAGCAGTCGCTCCGTCACACCGCGCGAATCACAAGCCACACGTTGCACGAGGCGTTCAAGCAGGACGGCGATGTGGTTCGCCTCCAGAGGATGGCCGATGAGTGGGAGAGGCGGCTCGAAGAAACGAAAAAGCGACTGGGGTCCGTCACTGTGTATTTGTGAGGCTGGTGTGGAAAGGTCTGCGGGTGGGTGTAGTGGGTGGGGGGGGGGTCAGAGGAAGTGGGTGTCGGACCCAAGGGAACCTTCAGCGGTCGTCATAGCCAACCCTTCCCCCTCCCCTCCCCCCTTCCCTCGCGCGCTCGAACGTCTAGAGCGTCTCCAAGCGTATGTTGCTGCTGTGTGCATTGCCTCGTGTCTTCTCTCATCGGCATGTGTGGGAAGCCAGACGAAAACAATCTCAGAAAAAAAAAAGGAAAGAAAGAAAGACTCGCTCGCCTTTGATGCCATCTACGCACGCATGTCAGCGTATTCAACTGGAACTTCTTTAGCCACTGTTTGTGCGCCCAGATCTGTCGGATAGGCTGGTCGGTCTCTCGGGCGGAGGCGCCCATGTGCGGGGACACATTCCTCTCCTTCTATCCCCTTCTCTTATCCCCGCTATCCCTCTTCCTCATGGGTCAGTATCGCACCGACAGCCCTTTCCCCCCGTTACGCCAGATTACATCATGTCCGCCCCACAAGGTGCGTCTCTGCAAATGTGGTGCCTCGTGACACACTTTGGTGTCGGCACGAGCAATCGGTGGCTGCAACCCACCTATTTTGACGACGACTTTGATGCCTTTGCGAGCGCAGAGGTGAAGCTGCCCAAGGCCCTCTGCGCGGCGTCGCCAGCGGCACGGTGCGCCGTCGAGCGCACGGCTGATGGCATGACGTTTGATGCTGGGGGGCAAGGCGTCTGCGGCCTGCGGGTCGGTTCCACACGTGGCCGAACCACTCGTTTTCTGTACGGGAACGATCTCGACGTGGATTCCCTCGACCATGGAGAGAGCGCGTACGCCGACGGTCGCGAACAGCAGACAGGTCTCCTTCGTCAGTTCACCATTTACGGGAAGCAGTCCTTTGTCACGGTATGGGACTGGTGGATACGGCGCGAGGCCACACGGCTGCCCCTCGCCCTCAGCGCCTACGACTTGTTAGACGAGCACGTACTGCCTTCAGAAACCTATGGAGGCCTCCTCGTCTCCGTCCTTCTGGACCGCCCTGCGCTCATTCAGGAAGCTGCGGTGCGGCAGAACATCACGCACATCTTTTGGTTCTATAAGTTTCCCGAAGTCCCCATGCACACCGTGGCTCATGGCGCCAACGCCGGTGAGCGCCAGCAAGGGTCGTGGCTCCCTTCCCTGCGCTACGCATTCTTCTTTGGCCAACAGGAATTCTCCCAGACAGGTGTCTTTGATTTTCGGCAGATGATGGACTACCGCGAGGTGACGCACCTGGTGATTTGGGGGTGTGACATACCGCAGGCGTCGCTCACCGCCGCCGCGTCCTTCCCAAACCTGCGCAGCCTCGAACTGTCCGAGTGCTGCGGCTTCTCCATCGTGACAGATCTTGTAAAGGCCTGCCCTGGACTCCGTGAGGTGCACCTCCGCGATCCACGCGACCGCATTCAAGACCCTGATGCCTTCCTCTGTCTGCCGAACCTTGCCACCTACAAAACGCTCAACTGTCCGCTGCCACCACCACAGAGTCTCGCGAGGCACGAAGCTGTGCGGAAGCCGTCGTGGCTTGTGGGTGGTTTCGCCTGCCCAGCGACGGAGCAGCACGAGGGAAACTTGGCTGACGTGATCGCGGCGAGCGCGCCCAACCTGCGTGAGTGGGAGCTCAGGGGTGGCGGCAGGTTGCGTGAACCCGAGCCCCTCGACCTATCCCCATTGTCGTTTTTGGAGACGTTTGTCACCTGTTTCGCGGACGCCGTCACGCACCTCATGATGCCGCACTGCGCTGTCCTCTCCACCCTGGCACTGGAAAACTGCACCTCGCTGCAAGTCGTCGATTTCACGGGTGCCACCACGAGCCTACGGACCTTAACGCTGGGATCCGTGCCCGCCCTGCATGCCCTTGTCGGCCTCGACGACGCGAATAGCCTGGAGGCGGTGCAGCTATCGCACGCACCAGTCCTCGAGGCACTCCATCTGCCAGGCGGTGATGCCCTGCGCACGGTCACGGTGAGTTGCTGTCCCGCGTTGCATGTCTTGACGGGCCTCTCCCTCCGTGCGCGCGGCGAGAAGCTGGTTGAATCATGCCAGCTGCGGTGTTGTCCGGCGCTCACGGAGGTGGACATTCGCGGCTGTCAGCACGCTGTTATCTCGGCTTGCCACGCGCTCACCACGTTCACAGGCGATCCCCCCATGGCTGCCACCTCATGCACCGCTAACACTAGGACGCCGCTCCAAGACGAGACACGCCCCATTGCAGCCGCACGCGAAGCCGTCTCTGCGCTGCTGACACTGGAGCTCTGGTGCTGCGACGCACTCTGCTGCGTGGACCTGTGTCGGATGCCGAAGGCGTGGAGTGTGCGGCTGTCACGGTGTGGCGGCCTCCGGCGCATTGTTGCGGATTCTCACACACCCATGCCCTTGCGGCTAGCCGATTTGTACGTGAAGGCGTGCAACAATCTGGAGAGCATGGAACTCGTCCGCTGCTCTCGATTGGGAGCATTGCACGTGCAGGCGTGCCCGAAGCTTGCACGCGCGGAGCTCTGCGTCGCCGAGCGGAGCCGGGCGCTGTGGACACTCACAGTCATTGCCTGTCCCGAGATAAACACGAAGCTGTTGAGGGTGCAGGAAGGTGGTGTGGTGCATGTGGACTAAGGAGGAGCGGAAAGAGGGGGAAATAAGTTGAATTCTCTCTCTCTCTCTTTATCAAGGCGTCGCGTTGTCCTAAAGCGCTTCCTCACCATTCTTCTTTTTTTTTTTTCTTGCTTTCCTCTCACTCCATTTCTTCCATTTAACCTATTCCTCAGTTGTTATCCCCGCCCTATAAAACGCCATCCAAACCTTTACTCAGGGCATGAGGGCAAACACAACACCCCAGGAGGCAGTGACATTCACTTGTCATTATACTATTTTGTTATCGTTACTATTTTCCTTCCTTTATTTCTCTCATATTTTTTTTTCTCTCTCTTTCTTTGCTGTTGTCATCGAAAGGCGAGTCTCTTTGCGTGTAAGGCTCACCATCATATCAAGCTCGAAGAGGCCTGAGAAATGTGAAAAAAAAAAAGCAACTCAGAAGAAAAAAAAAAAGCAAGAACGAGGGTACAGCGCTCTTCGCGTGCTAGAATTTGACTCTAGGGTGCCACAACGCTCCACAGTCACGTCACTTCGCAAAGAAAAGATGAATCATAAGCGCCGTCGGGTCTCACATGCACACCCACATACACAAATACTGAAACTACTGATTTCTCCTCGTCCCTCTTTTTTTTTTTTTTTGACGTGCAGCATACATATATTTTCTCGTTGAAAGCAGAACATAGGTTGCGAGGGAGTGAGAGGCGCAATAGCGACAACATATCTCGACTCACTCTTCTGTCGTGGCGCACCTCCACCTTTGAAGCTTGCATTTTGCTTGTCTGCTCGTTTTCATCGCTTCCACTTTCTCTGCTGTGAGAGTTGGAAGTCAGAAACGCACTCAGAGAGCAAGTTGACTCGTTACATTGTCACGTTAAAAGAAAAAAAAAAGACCACGCAGCTCCTCCGTCACCGCAAGCGTGAAGAGAGCTCATTACGCATACACAAGAGTGAAAACAGAACAAGATCCATACAACACACATAGAACTAGCAAAAAAGGAAAAGAACAACGCTGAGCGAACGACGACATGCCACGGGAAATCATCACGTTGCAAGCCGGCCAGTGCGGCAACCAGGTAGGCAGTGAGTTCTGGCGGCAGCTGTGCCTGGAGCATGGCATTCGACTCGACGGCGTCGTGGAGCCCTTCGCGGTGGGCGGCGACGACCGCAAGGATGTGTTCTTCTACCAAGCCGATGACGACCACTACGTACCACGCGCCTTGTTGATTGATCTGGAGCCGCGCGTGATTAACAGCATTCAGCGAGGGGCCATGCAGAAGCTGTTTAACCCAGAGAATGTCTTTATTCACGAGGAGGGCGGCGGTGCGGGAAACAACTGGTCTCACGGGTACGAGCTTGGCGACTCGGTGCAGGAGACTCTGTTTGACATGATCGAGCGAGAGGCCGAGAACAGTGATAGCTTAGAGGGCTTCGTCCTGACGCACTCCATCGCAGGCGGTACAGGCAGCGGTATGGGTAGTTACCTCCTTGAAAACCTCAATGACCGCTTTCCCAAGAAGCTCATCCAAACCTACAGTGTCTTCCCGAACCAATCCCGCGGCGGAGAGTCGGACGTGATTGTGCAACCGTATAACAGTATCTTGGCGATCAAGCGCCTCACCCTGCACGCGGACTGTGTGGTGGTGCTCGACAACACGGCCCTCAATCGCATCGTCACGGACAACCTACACATCGCGTCCCCCACCGTTGAGCAGATGAACGGCCTCGTGAGCACGGTGATGGCCGCCTCCACGGCGACGCTGCGGTACCCCGGGTACCTGAACAATGACCTCATGTCGGTCCTCGCCTCCCTCATTCCCACGCCGCGTTGCCACTTTGTCTGCACGGGCTACACCCCAACGACCCTTGACACCTCCAACATTCAGTCGGCCGTCCGCAAGACGTCTGTGCACGATGTCATGCGGCGACTCCTGCTGCCCAAGAACATGATGGTGTCGACGTCCATGAAGAGCGGCTGCTACATTTCTCTGCTCAACTTGATTCAGGGCGATGTCGACCCAGCCCAGGTGCACCGCTCCCTCGAGCGCATTCGCGAACGCTCCCCCAATTTTATTCCCTGGGGGCCGGCGTCCATTCAGGTAATTCTCTCCCGCAAGTCCCCTTACGTGGACACGCGTCACCGGGTCAGTGGGCTGGTGCTCGCCAATCACACGAGCATCCGCAGCTTGTTCCAGCGCACGCTGCGTCAGTTCGACACTCTCTTTGGTCGTGGCGTGTTCCTTGACCAGTACCGACGATACGGCCCCACGAAGGAGAACCTGGATGAGTTCAAGGAAGCACGCGAGGTGGTCTCCACCCTCGTCGACGAGTACAAGGCGTGTGAGAGCTCCGACTATATTCGTAACTTTTGAGTACGGTGTGGACCAATACCCCCGCGCGTGTGCGTGCGTGGGGTTGTTGTTTTTTTCTATCGCGGTAACCTGCGAGGGTGTCAATTTGTTTGCTGGCATAGAGGATTTGTCCTCGTTGGTGCTGTGGTTCGCACGGATCGCAGTGAAGTGTTGTTGGAACCAGCATTCCCTTTCTCTTTTCTCAGACCACGTTGTTCTCTGTCTCCCAAATGCTTGGCGCTTCATGGACACGCTGCAAAAAACGCACTCGTCGATGTTGGCGCTTTGCGCATCACGGGATGGTTAGAAGATCGAAAGGGCGGGGAGGTTGCTTCCCCCCCCCCCCTCCTACGCACACAACATGATTGCACATACACATACATCAAAGCTCGAAACAAGCAAAAAAAAACACAGAAAATATGCAAGACAAGGATACCTCTGGCGTGCACAGGAGACGGAAGCGACGATGACGCATTCCATCCGCCTTTCCTTCTACTTTTTTTCTTCGTAATTGATGACAAAGGCGCGCTCGCAGCGGAGCTGCTGGTGAACCAATGGTGAGCTCCTTTCAGCGTCAAGGGTGGCAGAGCAAGAAAGAGAGAGGGATAAACGATGTCTGACAAGCTTCTCAACGCCTGCAACGGCGAGAACAAATTGGAAGATCACGTATGGATGCGAACTTCGATGAGTGTGTGATCCCACCAAGTCGGTTCTTCCCTCTTACACACTTCCCGCACACCTCTCTATTTAGCCTGCCCCAGCTGATCAGCACCGGCTGACACGCAGAGGGGATAGAACCAGTGAAAGAGGGAGCAGATTTCCCAATAGGCTCTGCTGCGTGGATCTATTGCTTTCTTTGCTGTTATTTTTCCCTTTGTGAGATTTTAGATTTCTACGTAGACACAGTTACTGCAAAATAAGCATTTCCATCTACACCATTCACACCCCAATACATACTGAGTGTTGTCTTTGATTCCATAGACGGTAGCGACGCTTTACAGCGAGACGAACAAGTGTATCAGTACACTCAGCACCACAAAACACAAAACCACCGACAAACAGAAACGTCCGAACCAAATGAACCTCGTTGATATTCAGCAGTCACTCCGCGATTTACAAGGACAATTTCTGGAGATTGACGAGGACTACACTGGCACCGTGCCCTGCACGGACTTTGTTCTGGTGCTCCTGCGCAACGGGAGCTCACGGGAGCAGGCCGCTGCCCTGCTAAATCAATTTGCCTGCGATGCACCCTCCAACGGTGCGGATTACCAATCGCTGCTGCGCCACCTAGGGCGAGCGGCAGAGGCTGCTGCCGCCGCAGCTTCCCCTGGTTCTGTTGCTCCATCGGCAAGTAAGCAGGGCCCCATGACAAGCGAGGATACAGCTGTCAGGGCAACAGAGAAAAGTCGTAGCCGCGTGGTGTTAGGTGCCGAACAAAGACTCCGAGAGGGTCAGGACGGTTTCGCACGCGCCGCCTCCACCAGCGACGGGCTGATGGAACATCGTGATTACAGTCAATCGTGGAGGGAGGAAAGCTACCGGAAACGTCTCCCTGCCGATGTGTCGAGACGACGCGCGCTGTCGTCCGATGGAGGTGTCTCTCGATCATCGGCATCGATGTCTGCGTCTGCCTCCCTCGGGCTATCATCCTCCCCTCACGCATCGCGCAGCCCGCTCTCTGACGGGTGGGCTTCCACAGCAAACGGAGAAGAACGGAAGTCCGGGTGGTCACGTCACGCGAATCCTTCCACAGACTCCCTGTCGCCTCGCCCGTCTCTATCCCCCTCGCCGCATGTATCAGATCAAGACCCCCAGAGCACGGTGCGTGCGACTCAGCGACCGCGTGGACGCTTGTCCTCCACGCCACCGTCATCGCACGTGTTTGTTGCGGAGGCGCTTCGAGCTGCACGGGCGGCTGCGAGTCCTCCTCAGTGGTCCGATGATGCCACGCGTCCGAGCCGACCTGACCTCACAGACCAAGACACTCTCGTGCACCATCTGCCTGCCACGGCCGCGGATGTTTCCCCCTCTCCGGCCTTGGTGGAAGCCATGGTCCAGTCCGCCCGACGCTCCGCCAGCGCCCATGGCTCCCGCAGTCACAGCAACCCAAGAACGCAGAATAGCCAGCACACCCTGCGCAAGGCCGCACCATCAGCGTCATCCTCGCCCCTGCCACGGAAGCCGGGGGCGCTGTCCACCCCACCACATGGCCATCACGTTGACGCATCGGTCGCTGCCGAATTAGAGTCACCATCATCGTTACCGCCGAAGGATCTCGATGGGCAGCGGCGAGGGAGGCGAGTCCCAGGGGAGCCAACGCTTCGACTCCGTCCACCCCCACCGCTGCCCGAGATGCAAGCGGAGACGGATCGCCCTTTTACGTTGAAGACACTGTTTGATCTGCTCTGCCAGTACGAGCAGGAGTCTCCGACGCACACCCGGGACCCCGAGCCACGCGTAGCGCTCTCAACCATGTGTAGAGCATTTGCCAACCGTCAGCACTTGCTCGACGTGCACCCGGAAGAGCTCGTGGCGCTGACGGACGCCATCGAGGTTCCCTTCCTGGACGGCGAGCCACGGCTTGGGCTGGCTGATTTCTGCCTCGTGATCGCGCGCTTGCGTCCCACACAGATCCAGCGTATCCGACAGGCAAGCACCTGGGCACCGGAGGCTGCGGAGCGTGATGCCCCTTTCTCTGAGGCTTCTGTATCTGCTCCTCCGGTCGTGCAACGGAAGCGTGGCACAAGGAATTCATCGGACGAGATCGGCGCACGCCCTTACCTCCCCTCCCGTGCACCGCCACCGCCTCCACCTTCTCTGTCTCCCCCACCACCAGCATACTACGGTCAGCGTCAAGACAGCGCGGACAGGAGAGATGGCAAACAAACTGGAGCGCCTTCCCTGGACACCTTCTACACCGCGCGCCAGCAGACAGTCAACTTGTACGAGGGCGGTAGTGCCTGTGACCCTGCACGCGCCGCCACGCCGCCGTCGTCTGTGGAGTCCTCGCTTGTCAGCGTCTCTCCCATGAAGATGAACGAGATGTTGGAGGCGGATGCGGAGCCGGCGGGGACAAACGCTGCAAGGGTGCATCAGGGGGCCCCCTCGCCCTCGCCTTCGCCCTCGCCTTCCCCGCCCAGGCTAACGCTCGCCTCCCGCGGTCTGCGGGGGACGCTGCCGAGCGCGGCCCCACGGCACAAGACGCCGCTGAATACCGATGAGACCACGCTGACGCAGTTGGAGGCAGAGTTCGAAGCAAAATACGGGAAATACCTTCCCCCATCGTGCCCCTCACCCCTCCTTCCACCACGCGCAAAGAGCCGCAGCTTGAGCAGCGTCAACGCTACTCCAGCTTCCCCCTCTCCCTCTTCGTCCTCTGTCGCGCGCTGTCTTCCGCCGCACCAGCGGCTCTTGTGCCCGACGGCAGCTTCCCTCGCACACGAATCGCAGCGTAAACTTACACTCACCAAGAGCAGAGCCCGCTCTGAGGACCACCAGCCTTCCCCTTCCCCCGACTCACCGTACACGGCTCCAGCGACAGGAGCCACAGGACCAACAGCACAGACATCTGCCTCACCACCCACACGGCGTCACCCCTCCTGGTCCCCACCGGACACCGCCAAACAACGACCCGTGTTCCCACCGCCGCAGCCGCCACAGGTGCAAGAGGCTCGCCGGCTGCGCTCTCGCGTCGCGCAGTACGCGCAGCAAGTCCGGGAGCGCAACGCCAGGGCCTCCTCCGAGGAAACCACGCGGCCCAAACATGCCGCGGAAGACTCGAGCAGAGCGTTGCCGGGAACACAACCGAAGGACAAGGTTGTCGCCGCGGAAATGGCGTCGGCGACACCTGCCACGCGGAAAGCGAGGCCTGAGAAGCCGCCCGTGGTCATTCGTGTCTCATTGCAAGATCTGCAAAGGGCTGCAGCATCGACCGTGACAGCACCGCCGTCCCCTCCCGTCACTGCAGCTTCGGCGTCGCCGCAAATAGCTGGCGCAGGTGCGACGGCGCCGTCAGCCTTGTCTGCAGTGGCGCCTCGTCGCAGCCACAGCAACCCCGCTACTCTGACAGACAACCGAGAGATGAGCTGCTCTGCAGAGCCGCCAGCAGCGTCCAGCAGTGTCCACGCTTCTACAGTAGGATCCCGACGGCCCACCATGGTGCGGCGGCGTGCGAATACAGAGCCCCCCGCTCCGCGCTCCGCCCTCACGACGATGAGCAGCACGGGCTCTGTCGATGACGAAGCCCTCCTGACCGACCTGTTTGGGATGAGTGAGAAGCCATCTACTGCGGAGGAGTCACCCATCTTTCAGCTGCGGACCCCCGCGCCCACCACCCCTGAACGTCCCCTACCCGGGGACAAGGCGTGCGACCTTCCCGCGGCCCTAGTGGCAAAGCTCAAAGGCAAAACCTCCGCACTGCTCTCCGCATGCACTAGGCTGGATCGCGCGCAGACGGGCACGGTGACCTGCGTCGACATGGCTAAAGCCCTCTCCACCGCCGCCTCGAACCTCACCGACAAGGACATGGAGGCTTTCCTTCAGTGGGCCGTGGGAAATGCCAAGGCTGCTGCTGCCAAGGGATCTCAGGCACCATCTCAGGCCCTGCCGTACGCCTCTCTGGTTGGGCTGATCATGGCCGCGGAGGCCACGCAGGCGTCGCCGTCACCTTCCGGCGTCCCTTTCTCCGACGCTCGAGCGCCACCCTCTGCCGCGCAGTCCACGGCGCACACCACCACGTCCCCTCCCACCACCACCACCGTCACCGCCTCTGCCGCCCGCGCGCACCAATCGCAGCTGAGTGCCCTGCGCCATCACGCACGCGAGGGCCGCGAGGCGCTGCGGCATCTCCTGCACGCGGAGCTCAGTCAGACCTGCGGTCACGACACGGACGCCCTATGCGATTTCTTCTTCACCCGCTACGACGAGGCGCACACGGGCTACCTCGAAGAACCAGTCCTCAGGGAGGCCCTCATGGAACTCTTCAAGGAGAAGGCAGCAAAGACGATTCCGCCGTGGCTACTGGAGCAGTGCGTGGCTCTTGCACGCGCACCCTTCACATCGGGGCCGGACAATACGGAGCTCTCCGCGGTGGCAGCAGCATCGTCGTCAGCGTCACCAGCTGCAGCAAGGCCTGCGGAGAGTAAGGCGGAGGCTGCGGCCCAGGCCCGCGCACGACGCCTGCCGCGGCTGCTATGGCAAGTAATGTGTGACTATCGGTACTTGTTCGAGGAGCTTGAGCTCTAGACATGTGATGCAACGTATAACCCCATGTCGCGTCCCTTCTTCTCTGTTTGGCTTCCATAGACCAATGCCCTTTATGCAAGAAAAAAGAAACAAAGAAGAATCGAAACACCGTACGAGTCATCTGCAAATGCCGGTGACCTGCTTTTGTCGTCTGTGGTGCAGGTCGAAAAGGAATCGACGCTGCGCTTCCGCAGCGAGGCCTTCACCAGAGCCAACACGGATACGAGTCCATTGTACGGCTCGCCTTGTCGGCAGGCTTTCATGAAGTGTCTTTTCGCCGTTACGCCGTTATGCTGGTACCCCTTACTGCCGCTTCCCCTTCCCCCCACCCCCCATCCCACATCCTCTCTTCTTCTTCCACTTCTCCTTCCCATCAAATATTTCTCTTGTCCAAAGTAAAATTAGAAGCAACGTGTTTCATATAAACCGAAAGAGTTGGACTTTGTTGATATACCTTTTCCTTTTGCTAAGAGTTTTTTCTTATTGGAAGTACTGTTTCTGCCTCCTTCCTCTGCGTGCGTTCTCTTGATTGACGAGCATTCTCACACGCACACAAACGGTTTCTCGTGTTCTGTTAACCCCCCCCCCTTCGCTTTACGCTTAGACTTACGCAAGGCCACGACCCACGACTTGGTCGTGCATCGCTGGGGACCTTTCTCTCTTGACTTTTTTTGTTTTCGTAGTTTCGTTCCGTTCCTTGGTGTGTGTTTTCTTTTCCTTTTTCTTCCCTTCTCCTCCACAACGTACATACAACCCTCAATTGACCGACTGTTTCTTGATCTTCTCACTCGCTTCGTCCTCGTTTCTTTTTGACCTCTAGCCATTCTCGATCCTTGGTCACGTGACACGTTCTCTGTCTGTTGCGACCTTCTCTCCTATAAACCCACAAAATCCTCTCCTACGAGGACCAGAGAAGAGGATATTTCTTTTCTTTTTCCGGAAAAAAGAAAAAAAAGAAAAAATGCTCGCGTCTGAAAGGAATGTTGCCAACGACGTCGCCATCCCGCAGGATGGGATGGAAGACAGCAATGGCAACCTGATGGGCGGCGGTGGCAGCACGATGCGCACGGTGCGCTCCGACGTGCGTCACCAATACATTTTTTCGCGCATCAAGGACTTTCTCTCCGGTGGCGATCCGGCCAAGCTGGAGGACTTGACGGCTCAGTTTGATAGCCACTTCACGGACGGCTCGGCGAACTTTATGGTGGTGCACAAGATGCTGGAGGGCACCGGTGCCAACAACCTGCTCTTTGTGTTTCAGCCCCTTCTCAACGCAAACGACGAGGAGGAGGCGGGCGGCCAGGACGTTCTGCAGGTGCTGAACCCGCTGCGTGACCCCATCGCCCACATCTACAAGCGCTCCGTATACCTCATCCGCCCCGCCACTGGGAAGGCCATCAGCAGCAAGGATGCCAACGAGGTGGTGCAGTCGGTGGCCATGGGCGTCCTGCAGGGTGATGTCCTGCACAGCTTCGAGCACGTCCTGACAGAGGTGTACACCCCCCTCTTCAACAAGCTGCAGCGCTGGGGTAAGAACACGGGTGACGACAAGAACCAGTTCATCATGAGCCTCATGCGTTATGCGGACCGCGTCGGTGAGCTGCAGCAGCTCCAAGACGAAACCGCACGCCTGGCGCCCCTGGACGAGGCGACCTGGAAGCAACTGCAGAGCGGTGGCGTCAACCGTCGCGGCGGCATCAACGACCCTGCCGTCGTCCAGAGCCTCTCCCAGGCGGTGGAGGAGTGGATGTCCGCAGTCAACGCCGTCGTCGAGGACCCCATCAACTACGAGGCCGAGCTTCAGGACGAGAACGCCGGCCCCAAGACGGAGATTGAGCTCTGGAAGACGCGCCTGGCCAAGCTGCGGCTGATGGAAAATCAGCTCGACGCGGTCATGGCGCCGCGTGCGGTGCAGTACCTGCGCGAGGCCCGCAGCCCTCTGGTGATTGCCTGGGGCGACATGGACGCGGGCCTCACGGACGCCTTGGCAGAGGCGCAGGAGAATGTCAAGTACCTGCAGTCCTTGGACAAATATTTCGATGTACTCTACACGTCCAACCTGACGCAGATCATGAACGTCCTGCCGCCCCTCATCGCCAATGTCCGCATGCTCTACACCATTGCACGCTACTACCCCACGCGGGAGCACATGACGGCGCTCTTCTTCAAAATCACCAACGCGATTGTGCTCGCGTGCAAGCGCGCCATTAACCCGTCCGGCACGCGCGCTCGCATCTGGGACATGACCAACAGCCGGAAATCCCTGCAGGAGCTGCTGGAGCGCCTGCAGGCGAGCGCCCGCCTCAACGACATCTACGTGGGTGAATACCGCAAGGCGCAGGAGGTGCTCGCGCGGAAGGGCGGGAAGCTCTTTGACTTTGACGAGCTCCGCTTCCTCGGCCACTTTAACCTCTTTACGAAGCGCGTGGACAAGCTGATTGTCGTGTTTCGCAAGGTGGAGCAGTTCGCCCTGCTCAAGGACTACAGCATGGATCAGATGGAGGGGCTCATCCCTCGCTTCGCAGAGTACCTCGGGCACCTGCGCGGTAAGACAACCGACATCCTTGACATTCACGACAACAACAAATTTGACGTCGAGTTCAAGCTCTTCGAGGCACGCTTGTCGGAGCTGGAGACCTCCATGCAGGTGGCCATCAACTCCTCCTTTGAGAACATCACGTCGACCGAGAACGCCCTCATGCTGCTCAAGAAATACCAAAAGATCCTTCAGGCGACCGACGCCTTTGCTGCCGACTTGGAGTCCAAGTACCTTGTCATCTTCCACAGCTACGGCCTCGAACTCGAGAAGGACCAAAAGACATACGAGCGCTTCAAGGCCGACCCCCCGATTGGGCGTAACGTGACGCCCGTGGCGGGGGCGATTGGCTGGGCGCGCCAGCTGCTGCGCCACATCAAAGGCCCAATGGACAAGTTCAAGGACAACCGCACCATCATGGCGAACACCAAGGACAGCAAGAAGGTCATTCGCACGTACAACAAGGTGTCCCTCGCGCTACTGGAGTTTGAGGCGATTTGGGTCGACGCCTGGAAGCGCTCGATTGACTCGAGCAAGGCGGGCCTCAACGCCACCCTCCTGGTGCGTCACGAGGGGCGTCTCTACGTCAACTTTGATCTTGAAATTCTGCAGCTCATCAAGGAGACCCGTGCGCTGATGCTGCTGGGCGACATTGACGTGCCCCCGGTTGCCAAGGCCACCCTCATGCAGGAGCAGAAGCTCAAGACCTTCTTCAACGAGCTGACGTACCTTGTTCGGGAGTACGAGCGAGTTGTGGGACGCCCTGGAGAGCCGCGCAGCAAGATTATCGGCATCACACGCGCCTTGTTGCAGCCCGCCATCGACGCTGTCGATGCGGTGTTCCGCCCTGGTGAGACGACGCTGACGTGGTCGTCGATGAACGTGGACACCTACCTCGAGCGCGTTCGCACGGCGATTCAAAACCTCGACGCGCTTGTCACCAGCGTGAACGAGACGGTGGCAAATCGCATCCAGAACAACCTCAAGGTGGTCTCCTCGGTGCTCCTTGTCAACCTCCACGAGGACCACCTCTCGCTCGACCAGTTTGTGCAGTTGCAGGAGAAGCACATTCGCCAGCAGTGCGAGGTCCTTGATATCAAGAACCGCGAGATTGAGAGCGCCGTGGACGATGTGATTGCCACCATTCTCAGCGGAATCCCGTCGGTCGCAGGCAGCAACGCGAACCGTGTCAACACCAACAGCAATAACAACAACAGCAAGTCTGCTGTGTCGTCGTCGACGTACCTGGAGCCTGGCCTTCTCGACGCCGCGACACTGGACAAGTGCATCACCCTCAAGGGTCACTTCAACCGCCTCATGTTCAAGGCCATTCTGACCAGCACGACGCGCTCCCTCCATCTCATGAAGAAGCGTGTGGGGACAGGCAATCGCGTCGCCTTTTTGTTTGCGGAGAAGCCCTTCTTTGACGTCGATGTGCAGCTGATTCAGGCGGAGCCCTACATGTTCCTCAACCCTTCCCTGGATGAGGTGCAGAAGACCATCAACCAGTGCGCGACGGCCATCTTGTCGACGAGCAAGTACATGGTGCCGTGGAAAGGGCTCGCGGAGGATCAAAGCTCCTTTTACGAGGACATTGCCAAGAACAAGGAGGTCGTGAAAGTCGTCCTGCTGCTCACGGGCGGCGTGCACAGCCTCAAGAAGCAGGTCGGCGAGTACCTGCAGCTTTTCCGCAAGTACGAGGACCTCTGGAAGGTCAACAAGGACGACGCCTACGAGGCCTTCCTCGCCACCAGCCCCCGCCTCGAGGACTACGAGGCCAAGCTCCAGCACTACGTCGCTCTTGAGGGAGAGATCAAGGACATGGCGCCTGTCTTCAACATTGGCAGCTTGGCACTGCAGAACAAGCCCCTGCAGGCGGAGCTGCTGCGCCGCGTTGCGGAGTGGAAGGAGCTCTACATCAGCAAGCTCTACGCGCAATCGCAGGATCAGCTCGACAACCTGACCCGTAAGATGGACGAGGAGGCTCACCAGCTTGGTCTTCCCATCCCCGACCAGGACAAGCTCGAGGACCTCCGGGTGCTCATGAACACCCTCAAGGAGATTCGCGACCGGGAGCCCCTCGTGGACTTCCAGTTCTACCCCGTTCAGCAGTCCTACACCTTGCTCCAGCGTTACACAAACATTATCCCCAAGGAAGAGCTGGACCGCGTCGAGGACCTGCGGTTCAAGTGGCGCAAGCTGCACCAGGCGGCGGAGCGTCGCACCGACGAAATCAACCACATGCAGCACGGCTTCAAGAAGGGCCTCACGCAGGAAGTCCAAAAGTTTGGCGCCGAGGTGATTGCGTTCCGCAACGACTATGACGCGAACGGCCCCATGGTGGAGGGCCTGCCCCCGCAGGAGGCCATGGAGCGTCTGAAGCGCTACCAGCGCCAGTTCGACGACAAGTACCGCAAGTGGATGACCCTGATGGCCGGCGAGGAGCTCTTTGGCCTGCCCCTGCACAAGTACCCGGAGCTCGTCAAGACCAAGAAGGAACTTGAGCTGCTCGACAAGCTCTACACACTCTACATCAACGTTCTGCAGAAGGTCAATGGCTACAATGACATTCTATGGTGCGACCTGGACTTCGACGCGGTGTGCGAGGAGGTGAGCACCTTTGTCGGCCAGTGCAAGCGTCTGCCCAAGTCGCTCCGCGATTGGGACGCTTACATTGAGCTCAAGAAGATTCTCGACGACTTCATGGAGCTGCAGCCCGTCATTGAGGAACTCAAGAACCCCGCCGTGGTGGAGCGCCACTGGCAGGAGATCATGAAGGTGACGGGGCACAAGTGGCGCACCGACCCCGATCTCTTCAAGCTGCAGGACCTCGTGGACGCCGACCTGCTGCGCGTTGTGGACGAGGTTGTCGACATCGCCACATCCTCTGTGCGTGAGGCCGAGATTGAGGGTAAGTTCCGCATCCAGGAGGCGCTCTGGAAGGATCAGGAGCTCCACTTCACCGAGTTCAAGCACCGCGGTCCGATTATCCTCAAGGGCGATGACACCTCCGTGATCCGCGAGGGGCTGGAAGAGTCGTCGCTGGCGGTGAACTCGATGCTCTCCTCCCGCTACTGCGCGTTCATGCGCGACACGATTCAGGGCTTCCTGCAGAAGCTCGTCAAGGTGAGCGAGACCATCAGCCTGTGGACGGAGGTGCAGTTCACCTGGCAGTACCTCGAGGCCGTCTTCGCGGGCGGTGACATCATGAAGCAGCTTCCCCAGGAAGCGAAGCGCTTCGCCATGATTGACAAGCAGTGGCAAAAAATTATGAACAAGGCGAACGAGACCCCCAACGTGATTGAGTTCTGCTACGAGAATGAGCTCTTGCAGAATTTGCCCAGCCTCAAGGAGCAGCTCGACGAGTGCCAACGCAAGCTGTCCCTCTACCTCGAGCAGAAGCGGAACCTCTTCCCGCGCTTCTACTTTGTCTCTGACACGGTGCTGCTGGAGATTCTCTCGCAGGCCAGCGATCCGCAGTCCATCCAGCCTCATCTTGCCTCCATCTTTGATGGTCTGTCCGCGGTCACGTTCGACCGTGTGAAGCCCAAGGAGGCTGGCGCGCAGCCCTACTTCCAGATTGTCGAGATGACCTCGGGCGAGGGGCAGTCGCTGATGATGCGCGAGCCGACGCCGTGCGTAGGCAATGTCGAGGACTGGCTCACCCGGCTCTGCACGGGCATGACGGACACCGTCCGCGATGTGGTCAAGGCCAGCGTCACCGAACTCGGCACCCTTCTCGGCAACACAAGCTATCTTGGCACGATCATTGACCGCTACCCCGCCCAGGTGGCCCTCCTCATGCTTCAGTTCTTCTGGACCGCGGACGTGACGGAGTGCATTAACAAGGGCGTGATGCGTGCCCGCGGCAAGGAATCCACCATGGCCCGCGCCAAGTGTGATGCGGTGAAGAACTACCTCGTGAACATCACCACCTCCCCCGAGCTGGAGAAGAAGCCGCTGCGCATGCGCACCAACATTGAGACGCTCATTACGATTCAGGTGCATCAGCAGGAGGTCTTCATGGAACTTCAAAAGGCGTCGATCAAGGATATTACCCACTTTGACTGGCTCAAGCAGGCGCGCTTCTACTACAAGCCCGAGCGCGACCTCACCATCATCAGCATCGCCGACTCTGACACCGAGTACTGCAACGAGTACCTTGGCGTCAAGGAACGTCTCGTTATTACCCCGCTGACGGATCGTTGCTACATTACGTTGTCCCAGGCACTTGCCATGTACATGGGTGGTGCCCCCGCGGGTCCGGCCGGTACGGGTAAGACGGAAACCACCAAGGATCTCGCCCGCACGTACGGCAAGTTCTGTGTGGTGTTCAACTGCTCCGATCAGCTGGATCGCCACGCCATGGGGAAGATTATCCGTGGTCTCTCGCAGGCCAACGCGTGGGGCTGCTTTGATGAGTTCAACCGTATCGACCTCCCCGTGCTGTCCGTCGTCGCGCAGCAGGTGAGCTGCGTGCTGCAGGCGCTGAAGCAGCACAAGCAGCGCTTCATCTTCATTGATGGCCAGGTTACCGATCTGATGCCCGGCGTGGGCTTCTTCATCACCATGAACCCTGGTTACGCGGGTCGTCAGGAGCTGCCCGAGAACCTGAAGATTCTCTTCCGTGGTGTGACCATGATGGTGCCGGATCGGCAGACCATTATGAAGGTCAAGCTGGCCTCGCAGGGCTACAGCCAGGATGACCTCCTCAGCAAGAAATTCTTCATTCTGTACAAGCTGTGCGAGGAGCAGCTTTCCAAGCAGCGGCACTACGATTTTGGTCTTCGGAACATTCTGTCTGTGCTGCGTACGGCCGGTGCGGTGCTGCGCAGGAACCCTGGCAAGGACGAGGAGGATCTCTTTATGCGCACGCTGCGTGACATGAACCTGTCCAAGCTCGTCTTTGATGACATTGAGCTGTTCGACTCCCTTCTGCGCGATATGTTCCCCGGCCGTCAGTTCGTCAAGGGTACCCACCCAGAGATTGAAGGCGAGCTCAAGAAGATTGTGGAGGAGAAAGGCTTGGTTCACTGGACGCCGTGGATCAGCAAGGTGCTGCAGCTGTACGAGACCAAGCTCGTGCGCCACGGCATCATGGTGGTCGGCCCCGCCATGTGCGGCAAAACCCAGTGCTACGACGCCATGACCGATGTGCTCTCCCGGACCACCGTCCCGCACCAGCAGCTCCGCATGAACCCCAAGGCCATCACCGCCCCCCAAATGTTCGGTCGCGTCGATGTGGCCGGTGACTGGCACGATGGTGTCTTCTCCAGCCTCTGGCGCCAGGCCGTGCGCTCCGCCAAGAAGCGCAACATTTGGATCATCTGCGATGGCCCCGTCGACGCGATTTGGATTGAGAACCTGAACACGGTGCTGGACGACAACAAGCTGCTCACGCTCGCCAACGGCGATCGTATCCAGATGACGGACACCATGAAGTGCTGCTTTGAGGTGGAAAACTTGGCGAACGCGTCGCCGGCGACGGTGTCCCGTGCCGGTATCGTCTACATTTCCGATGTCATTCTGGGATGGCAGCCGCTGCTCGAGTCACGGCTCCGCGCCAAGACCACCAAGGATGGAGCCATCCTCCCCAAGGACGTCACCCGCCTGTGCAACCCGCAGCTGGCAGAGAAGCTCATCAACATCTTCCTTCCCAAGGAAGGGGAGTCCGCGGAGCGGTGCCTCACCAACCAGATCGCCAACTTCTACAACAAGGAGTGCCAGGTGGTCATGAAGACCTCGACCGCCCATCTTGTGCTCAACGCCTTCCACCTTGCCGTCGCGCTCGGCGAGGAGATGGGCGAAGGCGCCACCGTGAGCGAGAAGCTGGCGGAGCAGGTGTACTGGTTCAGCATGTCCTGGGCGTTTGGCGGCATGCTGGAGAGCAAGGACAGGGCCAAGTTTGACCAGTTCGTTCGCAGCAAATTTGCCTACCTGCCGGCGCCAGCGGAAGGCCAGATCTTTGACTTCTCCCTCAACTGCAAGACGGGCGAGTGGGCGCCGTGGACGAGCTTCCTGGAGAAGTGGCGCTACCCCGGCGATGACCGCCTGGACTTCTCGACGCTCTTCATTCCGACCGCGGACTCGTACCGCCTGCACTACCTTGCCCACTGCAACTTCCTGCAGAACCGCCCGACGCTCTTTATGGGTGTGAGCGGTACGGCGAAGACGGTGACCGCGGAGATGTTCCTTGGCAAGATCAAGGCCCAGGACGACCAGAGCAACTACCGCAAGGTGAACTTCTCCTCCATGACAACGCCGCAGAACTTCTACAACACGCTCGAGGACATGACCGAGAAGAAGATGGGTTCGAACTACGGTCCCAAGAACTGCGAGCGCCTTACCGTGTTCATTGACGATATCAACATGCCCGAGATCAACGAGTGGGGCGACCAGATCACCAACGAAATTGTGCGTCAGGTGGTGGAGCTGAGCCAGGTGTACGACCTCAGCAAGCCTGGCATGCGGAAGGAGCTCAAGGGCCTCGTCTTCATGGCGGCCATGTCGCATCCGTCCGGTGGCAAGAATGACATCCCGAACCGCCTCAAACGCCACTTTTCCACCTTCAACGTGCCCCTGCCGGAGGAGTCGAACATTCAGCAGATCTTTGGCTCCATCTTCGAGGGCCGCTTCTGCACGGACAAGTACTCGCAGGGTGTCCAGGACGTGGCCCGCATGCTCACGCGCATGTCCATCAGCTTCTGGGAAGCCATTGCGAAGCGCATGCTGCCGACGCCAGACAAGTTCCACTACTTCTTCAATCTGCGCGATCTTTCCCGGATTACGCAGGGTGTCATGCTCGCCGGCATGTTCGCGGACCCCGACAGGCCAGAGAAGCGTGCGCAGAGCAAGCCGTGGGAGGTCATTACAGACCCCGTGACGCTGCTGCGGGTGTGGAAGCACGAGTGCGCGCGTGTCTTCAGCGATAAGCTCAACAGCGTGACGGACAAGAAGTGGTTCGACATGCACATCCAGGAATGCATCAACGACCACCTCGCCAACACACCGTACAAGGATGCCATTGAGCAAGTGCGCGAGCCCATCTACATGGCGAACTTTCTGCGTGAGCCCATTTACGACCCCGAGACGGGCGAACTTGCGGAACCGGCCCCGCGCGTGTACGAGCCCGCGCCGTCCATGGCGATGATCCAGGAGACGCTCCTGGCGGCGATGCAGGCCCACAACGAAACACCAGCAGGCCGTGTCAAGAAGCTCAACCTGGTCCTCTTTGAGGCGGCCCTCAAGAATGTCTGCCGCATCTCCCGTGGCCTCTCGCTCCCGCGCGGGAACTTGCTCCTCGTTGGTGTGGGCGGTAGCGGCAAGCAGTCCCTGGCGCGGCTGGCGGCCTTTGTGAATGGCCACGACTACGCCACACTGACCATCAGCAAGGGCTTTGGTGTCAACCAGCTCTTTGATGCGATCCGGGAGCAGTACATCTCGGCGGCGACGAAGAAGCCCGTCACAATGCTCTTCACGGACAATGATATCAAGCAGGAGATCTTCCTGGAGTACATCAACTCCTTCCTGTCGAATGGCGAAATCGCCGGTCTCTTTGCCAGCGACCAGCGCGACTCCGCCATCAACGACGTGCGGCCCATCATGAAGAAGGACCCCTACACCAAGTTTGAGGACATGAACGAGGCGCTGTGGAAGTACTTTATCAACCGCGTCCGTGAGCGCCTGCACTTTGTGTTGTGCTTCTCCCCTGTCGGCGACAAGTTCCGCACCCGCGCCCGCAAGTTCCCGGCGCTGGTGTCGTCATGTGTCATCAACTGGTTCTTCCCGTGGCCCAAGCAGGCCCTGCTCGACGTCTCCTCGCGCACCATCACAAACTTTGAGATGGCCACCGAGGACAAGAACAAGGAGGCACTCGTGGAGCTCATGGCGGAGATTCACAGCCTCATGCTGGAACGCTCCGAGGACTACCAGCAGCGCTACCGCCGCGCCGTCTACAGCACGCCCAAGTCCTACCTCAGCTTCATTGAGTCCTACACCACCGTCTACACCAAGAAGTTCGAGGAGCTGAACGAGGAGGCCAAGAAGATCAACAATGGTCTTAAGAAGCTGCAGCAGGCCGCGGAGGATGTGCGGGTGATGCGCACGCAGCTGCAGGAGAAGGAGCTGCTCCTTGGCAACAAGCGCAAGGAGACCGAGGCGCTCGTGCGCGAGATTGAGATTCGCACCGGGGAGGCGGAGAAGAAGCGCGCCGAGGTGGAGCTGGTCAAGGAGGGCGTCGCGCGTGACGCCGCCATCGTGGCCCAGGGTGAGGCAGAAGCCAAGAAGGACCTGGAGGCCGCCGAGCCTGCCCTGCTCGAGGCCATTGAGTCCCTCAACTCCATTACCGCCAACGATTTCGTCATGCTCAAGAAGCTCGCCAACCCGCCCGCGCTCATTAAGCGTATTTTCGATGCTGTCTCCATTCTGCTGCACCGCCCTCTGCTGGTGCCCGGCGCCGAGATGGTGAAGGGTGCTCTGTGGATTACCGACTCGTGGGACTTCAGCGGCCGTCAGCTCGCCTCCGACTCTGGCACGCTCGACGTCCTCAAGGACTTTGGTCAGACCAAGAAGGACTACATTAACGAGGAGACGTGCGAGCTGCTCCTGCCCTACCTGAACATGGACGGCTTCACCGCGGACGCGGCGCGCAAGGCCTGTGGTAACGTTGCGGGTCTGTGCACGTGGGTGAGCAGCATGTACAAGTACATCAACATTGCCCGCATCGTCGCACCCAAGAAGGAGGCACTGCGTATCGCCAGCATCAAGTTGCGCGCGGCGAACAAGAAGAAGGAGGAGCAGGAACAGGAGCTCGATCGCGTGACGGCTGAAGTGCAGGCCTACAACACGCAGCTCCGTGATGAGAACGCCAAGAAACAGGCGCTTGAAGAGGATGCGAATCGCACCAAGCAGCGCATGGACAGCGCCAACGGTCTCATTGACGCCCTCTCGGGCGAACGCGAGCGCTGGACCAAGCAGAGCAACGACTTCAAGACGCTGATTGAGCGCCTCGTCGGTGACGTGGCGTTGAGTTGCGCCTTTATCAGCTACTGCGGGCCCTTCAACTCAGAGTTCCGCCAGCAGCTCCTGTACGAATACTTCTACCCCAAGTGCAAGTCCCTTGGCATCCCGGTGACCCCTGATATTGATATTGTGAAGTTCCTCGTGGACGAGACGACGATTGCTGACTGGCAGCTGGAAGGCCTTCCTGCGGATAGCCACTCTGTTCAGAACGCTATCATGATCACGACGAGCAACAAGTTCCCGCTCATGATCGACCCGCAGGGTCAGGCGCTGAGCTGGATTCGTCGCCGTACCGAGGCACAGTCGAACAAGGTGGTTCAGCTCAACGACCGCACTTTCAGCAACAACTTGCAAGAGCAGATGGACCAGGGCCGACCGCTCATTATTGAGAATGTGCCGGAGGAGGTGGATGCGATGCTGGACCCGGTGCTGGAGCGCCAGGTGGCCAAGAGTGGCAAGACTCAGATCATCAAGATCAATGGCGAGGACATGACGTACAACGATGCCTTCAGCATGTTCATGGCGACCAAGCTGCCGAACCCGAGCTTCACCCCGGAGCTCTTTGCCAAGTGTCTTGTCATTGACTTTACCGTCACCATGGAGGGTCTGGAGCAGCAGCTGCTGTCCCACGTCATTAGCCGCGAGAAGGCCGAGCTCAACGAGGAGAGTGCCAAGCTGACCGAGGACATCAACAGCAACGAAAAGCGTCGAAAGAACCTTGAGGACCGTCTGCTCAAACAGCTGAGCGAGTCCCAGGGGAACCTGATTGACGACGTGGAGCTCATCAGCACGCTGCAGGAAACCAAGGACGCGTCGGCCGAGATCGCCGAGAAGCTGGCAACGGCCATGGAGACAAAGAAGCGTATTGCGGGCGCGTGTGAGGAGTACCGCCCCGTGGCCTGCCGTGGTGCGGTGCTCTACTTCCTGGTGGTGCAAATGTCCCTTGTCAGCCACATGTACCAGACCTCTCTCGTGCAGTTCAATGACCTCTTCGACAAGGCCATCCTGCGTTCCGAGCACCACCCCATCACCAGCAAGCGCATCGCGACCATCATTGAGGCGCTGACGTTGAGCATCTTCAAGTACGTGGTCCGCATGCTCTTCTCCAAGCACAAGCTCCTCTTTGTCCTACTCATGGCGTGCAAGATCCAGATGAAGGCCGGCACACTTGACCCCGCCGCCTTCGAGGTGCTTCTCAAGGGCGGTGGCGGTATCCAGGTGGACCGCGCGAAACCGTTTGGCTGGCTCAAGGACAAGGCATGGGCGAGTGTGATTGCCATTTCCCAGCAGGTGCCCCGCGTCTTCAAGCAGCTGCCCGACCTGATCATGCGCAACGAGCAGCAGTGGCGCCAGTACATTGACAGCGACGCCATTGAGAACCAGCCGGTGCCGGACATGAACGACAAGCTCGATACCTTTGAAAAGCTGCTGCTGGTGCGTGCTGTCCGCGAGGATCGCACGATGCTGGCGGCGACCCAGTACGTCGCCAAGGCCCTTGGCCGCGAGTACGCCGAACCTCAGCAGCTTGAGCTGGCCGAGGTGGTGGAGGAGACGACGGGCGTTACACCCATTGTCTTCTTGCTGTCCCAAGGCTCTGACCCAACCACGCTCATTGAGGCCTCCGCCAAGAAGCTGAAGAAGAAGATCTTTTCCATTTCCATGGGCCAGGGGCAGGAGGAGGCGGCTATGGGCATTGTCACAAACGCCTGGCAGAATGGTGACTGGGCACTGATGCAGAACTGTCATCTAGGCCTGCCGTTCTTGCTGCAGCTGGAGGAGCGTCTGCGCCAGCAGACCATGGCCGCGCAGCCCGGGGAGAAGAAGGCGGACGTGCATGAGGAGGCGCGCCTGTGGATCACTTCTGAGCCCCACGACGCCGTGCCGATTGGTCTGCTGCAGATGTCTATCAAGCTGACGAATGAGCCACCGCAGGGTATCAAGGCTGGCCTCATTAGGACCTACTCTTGGATGTCGCAAGATTACCTGGAGATGTTCCGTCGCCCCGAGTGGCGCCCCATGCTCTTCACGCAGTGCTTCCTGCACTCCGTCGTGGTGGAGCGTCGCAAGTTCGGTCCCATTGGCTTCAGCGTGCCGTATGAATTCAACCAAGGTGACTGGACCGCCTCAGTGCAGTTCCTCATCAATCACATGACGACGATCGGCGAGCAGCTCCGCAACCCTGTGAACCGTGACACCGTGTGCTACATGGTCGCCGACATCCAGTACGGCGGTCGTATCACCGACAACAATGATCGCGCTCTCTTCAAGGCCATCACCGAGTTTTTGTACGACCCCCACATCACCAACCCGGACAAGTGCAAGGATGGCCGCGAGATCACCGAGTTTTACCCAGGCTACGGCATTCCTTTGTTTGACGACATCAACAAGCACCGTGACTTCATTCGTGAAACGTACCCCGACGTCGACACCCCCGAGGTGTTCCAGATGCACGCGAACCAGGACATTACCTACCGCACACGTCAAGCGCAGGAGGTGCTCGCCACCATCCTTGACGTGCAGCCACGCACCGCGTCCACCACGGGTGGTGCCACGCGTGAGGACAAGGTGCTGGCCATGGCCGACCAGTACCTCAAGATCCTGCCAGCGAACTGGCGCGTCGAGCGCGCGACGCATCTTGCCGACAAGCAGCCTCTGTCCATCTTCGCCGGTCAGGAGATTGACCGCCTCTCTGTCACCATCAACACGATCCGCAAGACCTGTCAGGACCTGAAGCTCGCGGTGGCAGGTACGATTATTCTTACCCCAGCTCTGCAAGACGCGCTCAACTTCCTCTACGACGCCCGCGTGCCACCGTCGTGGGTGGCGGTCGGCTGGCCTTCCCCAAACATCTCGCTCTGGATCGCCGAGGTGGTGCGTCGCTACGAGCAGCTCAACAGCTGGGCTGTCAACGGCCGCCCGCAGGTGTACTGGCTCCCAGGCTTCTTCAACCCTCAGGGCTTCCTCACGTCGGTGCGGCAGGAAATCACACGCAGTCACGCCAACGAAGCCGTTCCCTGGGCCCTCGACAAGGTCGAGACGCGCACCGAGGTGCGCTCCTCGGAGTACCGCCCCGGCCAGGACGCCAAGCCCGAGGACCTGCGCACGGAGAAGGGTGAAGTGGTCGTCTACGGCCTCTACCTCGAGGGCGCCATGTGGGATCGTGTGAACAAGCGCCTCAAGGACCCTCTGCCAGGCGACCTCTTCCGCGAGCTCCCGATGCTGCTCATCTCCGCCATCAACAAGGAAGCTCCGCAGCAGCCCACGGCCCCGGTCAAGCCTGGCGCCGTTGGTGGCAAGGACCGCAAGCAGAAGCAGGAGTACTTCCGTTGCCCCGTCTACAAGTACCCCACCCGCACCGACAACAACTGGATTATGGACGTCAACCTACCCGTCGCGGAGGACGACGCCTACTGGCGCATGCGTGGCGTGTGCCTCCTCGGCACCACCGATTAGGGTGTAGATTGGTCCTTTGGGTGTTGTTGTCTCCCTCTTTTCTTTCTTTTCCTTCCTTCTCTTGTTGTTTTTGCCGTGTTTTGCTTGATTCTGTTTTACAAGGAACGTTTTTTCTTCTTCTTCTTTCCTTTTCGATTCCTCCTTCCTGGTGATATTTTGTTTGATAGACATCACTACCAATGAAACTCTTTCTTTATTTATATTTTGGCAGCACTTCCTTTACGCGTTAAAACTCTCTTCCCTCCGTCTGTTTTTCAACTCCAACTCTCTCTCTCTCTCCCCCCTCCCCTTTCTCCACCGCTACTCACCTGGTGATACAGTACGTAGCGCTTCCGCCATGTACGATCCTTTCCCAAGGGAACCTCGTTTACCCGCCACTCCATCCTGTGTGCGGCCATGTATAAGATGCGATTTTTCCCCCATGTCATGCCAACAACGACAAAAACAAACAACAACCGTCAGTCTTCTGGTGAGGGAATCATACGAATCAGGCACGTCGACAGATGTGAGATTGTTCTGTCCACGGACAGCCATCAGACCCGTGCATCCGGGTCGCAGGAGTGCCTCTAGTAAGCGGGCTGCTCAACACAGAGTTGCCTCCACACGCAAGAGTGAAGGGGTCTACACCTGCGCGACGGCTCTCCTCTGCACGTGGCACTGCACAGATTCTGAGTCCCCCTGTTATCCCTCAAGGCCACCGGTCCCAATGACCCGTCTTGCCCCTTCGATTCTTCTCGACCACACGGTGCAAAGAGATACAATCCTCGCCCACTTCACCCCTCCCTCCGCACCTTCACTTCTTCCATTCAACACCGCCTTTGAAACTACTTTCCTTAGTACGAAAGCACGCTGACCGCACCCCCATATCGCACTCCTGACAGCTACAGCACCTCCATTCATTGTCACCCCACTCCCTCCTCTCATGAAAGCTCTCTTAGTAGTGCGCCCGTCGCGAAACCAACAGACGCCGTGCACGAAACTGGGGAGCAAGATCCGCCTGTGTGCCCG
>JASAOC010002065.1:0-121063 GCA_030849835.1 Herpetomonas samuelpessoai | reverse complement strand
GCGTCGCTTCACCGACGTGACTACATCTGTAATCCACGCCGGCACATATTGGTCACAATGCTCCATTGCCCATTTCGCCTCTTTACCCACCGCTTCGTTACCAGCGATACCGCAATGGCCGAATACGAATTGCATCGATATTCGCACGCGCATCTTCATCAGTTCTTGCAGTTGCTCCCAGATGCGTCTTAGAATGCCATCCTCGACCGTTGTTGGGCCCGTTTCCAGAGCCATCAGCAACGACAGCGAGTCCGTAAAAACGGCGAGCGTGTAGTGGCGCAGCCGCTTCCCGTACGGGTGCTTCGTGCCCGTTCTCCCCACCGTGCCTGGCTTTGGTTCTGTCACTACTTTGTCCGGCCGAGGTCTGCGTTGTATCTTGTCAATAAACAGCTGTAGTCCAATCTCCATCGCAACACATTCCGCTCTATAGCTGCACGCCAGTGGGCCACTACCTTGCGTCCTCTTGCCGATCTTCTTGCCCTTACTGAATAACAGTGCCGCTCCTGCTGAGCCGACATCCGTCTTGACCGATCCGTCAGTCCATAGGGTGAAGTCAGCATGGTTCATCCTGTCCACTCTGACAGTGCACGCCTTCTTTTTCTCCTCCTTAGGCGAATCGCTAGCGAGCCCCCCCGGCAGCGTGTTCTTGAAATGCACGCGGGGAGCACGACGAAGAGCCGGAGCCTGTAGCCTGTGGTGGAAGTCCTCTACTCGTGGGAATTCGTGAGCCACCACCGCAAGCAAATCCCGGACATCATGTCCCTCAGGATAAGCTATTTCCGCCAGCTCCTTGATGTACCCCCCTCGTAATGAGTTGTCGATATACTTCCGTAAACTTCTATATGCCACCACAGCGTCTGATGGCAGCAGCCGTGCTTCCTTCAGCACATCCTCCCGTGCTGCCCCAACTGGGAGGCCTGCGATAAGACAGGCCGCCATGTATTGGANGCCACCACAGTCTCTAATGGCAGCAGCCGTGCTTCCTTCAGCACATCCTCCCGTGCTGCTCCAACTGGGAGGCCTGCGATAAGAAAGGCCGCCATGTATTGGAGCCGCTCCATTGCATCTCTATCCGACTTGCTCGCGTTGCTCCACCACGCGGTAGCTCCGTACAGTAGTTTTGACTGTACCAAGGCCAGATGGAGAGGCCGCAGGATGTCTTTGGACGGTCCCCAGTCATGTCCCGAGATTGCTCTCACTTTCTGGAGACGCAGCTGCGCCGCCTTCATGCACTTGTCCATGTGCCCCGTGAATCCATGGCACGGTTGTAAGTGAAGGCCCAGAATTTTCGGATATCTGTCCTCCGTAAGGGCCGTGCCATGCATCTTCAGGGAGAGCCTGCCTGATTTCTTCGCACCAAACAGTGTGTAGTGCGTCTTTGATGCGTTCAGCTCCATGAAGTGTAGGCGGGTCCACTTCTCCAGGATGTGTAAAGCGTGTTGGAGGGTGGATTCCACCGTTGCAATCGATGATCCCTTTACCAGTATAGTGAGGTCGTCCGCGAAAAACAGATGGGTTAGTCCAGGTACGGTTCTCAACTCCTTGCTCAGCGAGTTCATCGTAATGATGAACAGAAGAGGCCCGAGTACCGACCCTAGTGGGACACCGCATGTGAAGGTGACGGGTGAGGAAAGCTTGTTCCTTACCCGGACCTGCTCCGTACGGTCCAACAGGAAGTTGGCTATCCATCGTGTGATGTACGGATCAACATTCATGGACGACAAGGCTTTCACAATACACCCGTGGTCCACTGAATCGAACGCTCGCGAGTGGTCAACAAACACCTCACCCACATACTCCCCTTGCTTCCTGCTCTGGATCACTCCAAGCATGCGTTGTAAGGGGTCTACCGTGGAGCGGTTGGGGCGAAACCCTGCCTGTTCGGGGAAAATCTGGTCCCCCACGGTGTCTCTGAGACGCCGCGCAATAATTCCATCGGCCAGCCTGCACAGGTTGCTCGCCAGGGTAACAGGGCGGAAGCCAGCTGGGTCGTTCGCCGGCTTGCCGGGTTTGAGCAGGGGGATGATAATGTCTTCCTTCCACCCCTTTGGCACAATCCCCGTCATCAAACTTCGGTTAATGGTTGACAGCACAAATCTCGCTACTGGATGTGGGAGTTTCTTCAAACTCTCGGTATAGATATTGTCCGGTCCCAGCGCCGAACCTGAGCGCATTTCTCTCAGAGCCGCCTTGTATTCTCCCATCGAGAACGGAAGAAACGGTACGTCTGGCTTCGCTGGGAGTGTTCGGAACGGCGCGTCTGGGTGCTTCGTCGACTTTGATAAGTGTTGTTTCGCCAGCACATCCGCCTGTGCCTTCTTGTTCAGCGGATGCTCATTGACGACGAGCACGGGGGTGGACTGGGGTCGGGGGGAGTAAATAGCCTGAACGAAGTTCCAGCTCTGAGCATTGGTCAGCTCGATGCTCTCGCAGTTCTTCTTCCAATTGTCAGCTGCAAGCTTCCTCAGCATATCGCTCCTCTTTTTGGCGATTTCCATCCCCCTCCTGGCACTCTTACATTGCTCCCATTCCTTGGTGATCGCTTTAAGCTCTAGAGCCAAGGCAGGTGGGTGTTTCGCCGACCGGCAGGGGACACTGAGTGCTACCCCTTTCCGGAGAATTGCTTCGATCGCATAGACTTGTTTGGTAACACTAGGTTTCTTTCTATTGTGGCGGCAGCTAGAGGGCGATCGTTACTGAGTGTCCTCTTCCGAAACGACACCTTTGCTCACATTTGTGCATAAAGCACAAACCTTCAACAACCTGAAGAAAAGGTACCCCTCCCTCCTTTCTCATTCCTCTTTTTGCTCGTCGCTCTTATTCCCTCTCGCTTTCGTTCCCCCGATGCGTTAGAGTAAGCGCACGGACTCAGAAGAGTTAGGGTTGGAGAACAGTGTGCGTCCATCGCGCACCGTTTCAGCAGAAACGGTGTTTCCCACTGTTGTTGACACCAGCCCGTCACGGTGTCTACCTGTCGTCGACTCTGGGAAATATATCATCAGGCAAAAGAGAGGGGCAGGTCTGTGCCAGTGTGCACGCGGTGGGAGCAACCGGTGTTCGCTCAAGGTTCACATAACGGAGAGCCGAGAGTCCCTTCAGGCCTTCGATGGATGCCAAAGAGCGGCACCCGTCGGCGATCAGTGTGACAAGCGACGCCCGAATGGGGAAGTGACGAGCGGCAAAGCAATCGAAAGAAGTGATACCCGTTTCCCTCAACAATAGGCAGCGCAGACGGCCCAATTCGGCCAGTGGGGACACATCAATTACGTTTAGAGAGAAGGTGAGGTCTAAGTGCTCCAGTTCCCGAAGGCCAGAAAGCGCGCTCAAATCCGCGACGTCTGTACGTCGAAGTGCCAAAACGCGAAGAGTCGGTAGCCGAGAAAGCGGTGCAATCGACGAGAGAGTGTACGAGAAGTCGACGGTGAGGGACGTGAGACTCGGTTGAGGGGAGGCACCCAACGTGGTCTCTCTTCCACACACGTGGGTGCCTAGTATCCCCAGCGACGAAAGGTTCTCCAAAGACACGGACGCCAACGACGACATACACTGACTCGCAATGGAAGTCATTACGTGGCAAGATGCATCGCCGCGAAGCACGAGGTCGCGTACACTGCCTAGTTGTTGAGGCTGAAGTGTGACGTAGGAGCTAACCTTTTCTGCCCTCGAAGAAAATGAGTATGAAATCTGAAGAGTCGCAATGGTGTGCTCGAGACCCTCGCCCCCCGCAACTGACGAGAGACGGGGGAACGAGAGCGCACCGGCGGGATCGTGGAGGTGAAGAGACAATGGCAGGCGACTCCCTCTGCGCTCGATCCACCACCACCAGCGGTAGAGCATTTCTAAGGGACCGTACTGAAGGTCCATCTGGCGAGCTAAGGAAGAGGTGCCATTCCTCGCGATCATGCGCGGTGTGTGCATGTGGTCACACGTAGCACGCAAGACGCCCTTGCAAATGCCGTGGCACGGCTCGCCACACATGTGTCCGATCCGCAGCTGTACCCGCCCACGCTCGCTCGCCGCCAGTATCCCGTTGGTTGTGAGTTCTACAGCGGTGCGCGTCGTGGGAGAAGCACACGAAACGGCTAGAGGCAACCTAGCCACTTCATTCCGCGGGCCGCGCGTTGGTGCAAAGCCAAGGAGGAAACTGAGCGTTGAAAGTGACATGACGTATCTTTAGAAGCGCTAATGACTGTCACTGACACCGTTATGGTTTTCAGAAAACAACTTGTGAAGACAGGAAATGATAATAGGAGGAGTTGGCTGAGGGAAGGAGTTCAGCCGTGTGTGGAGCCGTGTCGGTTCGGTGTTTTTGAGCTCGTGGCGGATCGTTATGAGAGAGAGTTGCTTACGGCTTATCACAGTTCAGGTAAAGGTGGCAGCGCATTACCCGAAGGTTGCCTTTGGTGACGCCATGGGCGTTTCTATTTGTTAAGAGGGAATTAAAGGTGAGAAGACGAACGAAAAGCGCAGCATGATTTTGCGATTCGACATATTTGTCTAAGGCTCCCTTCTTCCAAGGGTGATAGCAGGGATTGGAGCAAGGATGCGAAGACCGTTACGAGGCGCTGATACATTAACCGAACGCTGTCCTGGTGGCCTGGATGACACCTCACCTGCAATCCATATGTCAACAAGAAAGATCGAAACGGGAGACAGAACTTCGCGGCAAAGCATTTGCGGTCTGGTACATTCTACGTAACTCTTTCCCCAAATTTGCCCTCTAGTTGTCTCCAATGTGATATCGCCACTCTTTGGCAATTGCCACTTCTGTGTCGCTCCTTCGGTTTCGCTAAGTTTGTGTTTGTGACGAGCACGTTTTCCGACTGAGGACACGTGACGTGAGAGGAAAGACAAATCTCAAGAAAACGTCAAACCTTGGATACGCGCAAGCAGCGACGCACGGCACCTCCAACAACAGCCAACACAACAGAGCACGCCTGTTTGCGTGCAACAAAGCCTCGATAATGACGGCGAAAATTCCTAAGAAGCGCAACATGACACAAGTTCACGTTTCCTGCGTGCGTGTGCAATAGCGGTTTTCCATCCCATCTGTTCGTACCAATGTACTGAGAATTCGAAGTGACGAGGGTTAAAAAATAAATATAATGTTCAGACGCTGGGGGCATTGCGTTGACGTTAGGCACTGGTGCTCCCATTTTCGGTGGCACCGTCCTCTGGCGGGGTGATCGCACCACCACTAATGGCGGCCGCGTCCCCGTTGCCACCAGCAACCTTGGCGTACTGGCGGCGCCACTCGATAATCTGCTTCGCCTGCTCGTGCAGCCCTGCTTTCAAAAACGCTCCAGAGAGCTGCAGCGCAGTCGAGGCGTCGGGCACCCAGTTCCGGTCGCGCAACTTGTGCAGTGTCTCCACCGTCTTATCGAAGCGGCCAGTACGAGCGTATCCTCGTGCGATGGCGTTCAGAGTGCTGTAGCTCAGACCTTCTGTAGAGGATGCGGCGCCAGCGTCCGCAGATATTTCTGCCTCCAGAGCCTCCACCCTTTCCATTAGGCCCATGCGGCAATAGTACGGGATGAGACCGGACTTGTCGCCTGGGGTGAGAACGCCGTCGTCGTTGGTGCTCTTGAGCAAGTCAACGGCCTTGTCAAGCAGCTCTGCGTTTCCACAACGACAGAAGGCGTCAACAAAGGACCACGCCACTCGCTTGGTGAGAAACGCTGCGTTGACGGGGTCGGTGATCTCCTGAAAGTAACGGAGGACATCCTTCTCGGCCTTTGCTTTGCCGTACGTCGTGATGAGGATGCAGTAGGCAATGTCGTCCATCGGGACCCCTCTTTCCTTACGCTTCTGCAGCGTCTCCTCCATCTGCTCAAAGCCTTTAGAGCGACCGTAGCCATCCATGAGAATGTTATACGTGACGTTGTTTTCCGTGTACCCACGTTCGAGGAACTCCTCGTGCGCCTTATCCATCTTGGCGACATCTCCCGACTTGGCGTAAGCATTCATGACTTGGTGGAACGTAACGGAGGTTGGCTGGGTGTCGGGCGTGGCCTTCATGTCCTCAAAAAGGGATTCCATCTCCGCCACCCGACCGGACTTGCCGAGCATGTCGAGAACCGTGGTGGCTGTGACAGGGTTGGGCGGCACCTGCTTCATCATATTGTCGAGTACTCCCTGCATCTTTGTCATGTCGTGCTGGCGGCTGTAGAGCATCAGAAACTGATTGTAGACCTCCGTGTCGGGGAACAGCTTTGAAGCAACAAGGTCGTCCCAGGCATCGGTCACGCCGACGGAATTACCCAAACGGTTCAGCGAGGAGGCAAGTACCGAGTAGAACGCAGCGGAGACTTCACCCTCATGGTCCTTCAGTAGCTGGATCACCTCATTCACCTTCTCCGCATTCCCCCAGCGCGCGAAGGCGGTAATCAGGGTACCAAACGTGACGTCGTTCATCGCTACCTGCTCCCCTTTCATCTTCTCAAGAGTCTGCTCAAAGCGGGCGTTGTCGTGCTGCTTGCCGTAAAGGTTGAGCAGCACGTTGTACACGTCTGTGCTCCACACAGGAATGGTGGCTAGGAACGCCTCCAGCTTCTTTTGGATACGACTGACAGCATCGGCGCTCCCTGTCTCCGCGTGCGGTTTCGACTGTCCCGATGGCGGCTGCTCCTCGACAGCACCTGAGGTGCCATCAGCGGGGGAATGTGTGCTGGTCCTTGCAGAGCGTCGTGCCGCACGAGCAGCGGCGGTGGCGTACACGTGAAGCATCGAGGTCTGAACGTGTGGGTGATCGGCGAGGTTGCGCTTCTTTGCTTCGTCGTAGAGGCTCTCCGCCTTGTCCACGTCTCGCGAAAACACCCGGATGAGCACCGCGAAGGTGATGGGGGTTAGCTGCAGTGTGCCTGCGTCTTCCCGCTGACGCATCTCAGTCATCACTGCCTCTACCCGGTCATACTGCTGCAGGTCCCCAAAGACGCCGACGAGTGTGTTGTACAGCTGAATGTCGGGGCGAATGTGTCGGTCACTGATTTCCTGGTAGATTTGCTCAATGTGGCGCGGGTAGTACTTGCCGAGTGCACGAAGCATCCAGGTGTAGGTAAGCGAGTCTGGGTTCACACCGTTTGTTTTCATCTCCTCGCGGAGACTCAGCACATCCTTCACGTTGCCCATCAGCGCCAGCCACTTGAAGAGCTCGTTATAGATGCGCACGTCTTGTGTGAGAGGCTTGTGCTGCAGCCGGACCCAAGCGTCTTTGATCGACTCTGGGCGGCCTGCTGCGCCGTAGCCACGAATGACAGCGCGGATATGCGCTGCACTGATGTCCATGTCAGGATCCCCTTGCTTGAGGCGAGACTCGATGGAGGACAGCAGGGTATCGACCTTGGAGAGCATGAGCTCTTCGCTCCCACGATCCCCAAAGTGATGAAGCCGGGCGTACGCTGTGATGATAATGGAGTTGCCTGTGACGTCTGGTGTGTAGCCAATCTCCTTCAGTTCTTCTTCGATGGCAATAATCTCCTCCGCATTTGCCACCCGGCGCATCTTCTGCCGCAGAACAGTGGTGAACATATCCGCACTCAGAGGAATTTTCTCATTCACAATGGTCTGCAACACGTGCGTAAACGCAGCGTCGTCGTCACGCTTCGCGAACACGCGGAGCATGGCACCATAAACCTCTGCCTGCTCGTCAGCGGTCAGCGCCTTTTCCTTCATCTTGGTGAGGATGTCAGTTAGCTTTTCCATGTTGCCAAGTTTATCGTAGCCCGCGATGAGTGCGAGGAGGTCGTCCTTGCTGAGGTCCGCAAAGGAAAGACCCTCCATCAACGCCTCTGCCTCCGCTTCCTCGCTCGCGAAAAGATAGGCAGCAATGCACAGAGGGCGAAGTGCCGCCTCGCCTCGCATTTCGTTGGCGAGCTGGAGCATCAGCTCCGAGCTGTCGTTCGCCTTGTACGACTCAAAGAGGAAACGAAGGGCGTCCACGGAAATGGTGCAGCCGTATTTGCGGAAGCGCAGGAAGGCACGGAAGAGGAGGTGGGCCATGTCGTGCTGTGAGTACGTGACACATTCTTCTAGAATGCCCTCCATGATGTCAGACGCGTACGCGGGATCAATCAGCTGCTTTCGCAGAAATTCTTGGAGGATGAACATGAGATGGGTCACGGTGTTTCGGAAATGCAGCTCGCGTTTGCGAGAGCGCCACACCTGCTGTCTCACGTGCTTCAGCACGTGTCGTGGCTTTGTCTTGATGACACGAACGAGATCATCCTCGTCCTTCTTGGAGAAGGGCTGGAAGGATGACGCACCTGCAGTTCCGCGGTTCAGCAGTCCGCGGGAAACGGTAAGGACCCCTGTCCCTCGGCGGAGGGCAAGGTACGAAGCACGAAACATGCTGCTCCACCAGCCAGAACGACTACTCAGGCAAGCGGATGCGTGAAAAACCTATGGGTAACGACAACCGCACTCTAACAGCAAAAAATAATTTAAAAAAAACAACAGAGTCAACACTACGTAAATCAAACTGTTGAGAGGGATATTCTTGAGTGAATCAGACCCAAGAACCAAGGACACCGAAACGACGAACGTTTCGGGCAAAGTCAGCGACAAAAGAAGAGAAGAAGAGAGCACCATTACACCGTTAGATAACGTGGGGAGGGAGGTCTCCCCCACACATCGGCTTCGCACACGAAGCTTATCGTCTGACCAAGCGGTGCAGTCTTGACGCTGTCGCACGGCAACGATACCACGCCTGCTCATGTCGGAAAGCACCATCAGACAGTGTGGACATTGACGATGCGCATATTGGGGTAGGTCTGCTTCAAAGTCTCCGGCACAGCACCCACTGATCACTTGCTCATTCCTCGTCACTTTGGTTGGTTCCATTGTGCCCCCATAGAGTAAAGATAGTCCTGTGGGACTGCGTGAATTAGTGAACGGCGCTAGTACCACATTGTTCAGAAGGGTAGGCGCATCTTTCTGCATTCAAGTTCCTTTGGTGTAATTCTGTCCAAGTTTAGGTGGCGCTGGTGGCGTGGTCAATGTTAGCGGTTCCCAGCGTGACAGCCGGTGGACCTGCGAGGGAGGATCAAAGAAACGAATGTAACGATAGACGTGGGAACAAAACAGTACGCCAACATTCACGTCATGGCTGAACCCTGGCCAGGAAGCCCTGTGTTCTGGCACAGAACTATGGTCATCACAGGGCTCCTCGCGACAATACGAGGGAGAATGCGGAGTACAGACGTGGAAAAAAAAGAAGAGAATAAGGGGATACCTTTTTTTGTGGAAGTTTCTGTTAGAGCACTCGTCCATTTGGGATCGATGCGCGAAGAACACGGAAAAGTAGAAGATTTCGTGCGTCGCCAGGTTGTTGCGAAATCAGTGTCACGGTAACAGGACGCGGTGCTATTTACTTCTTGATGAGCGACTCGGAGTTGTCAACGGTGTGCACGCCAGAGCCCACGGGAGACTGCAGCAGCATCTCGAATGGCTTCTTGGGGTAGTCGATGAGGTCCTTGTACTCGTCAGCGATGGTGGTGTTCTTGCACTGCTCCAGGAGTGCGTCATCGTTGAAGCAGAACTTGTCGTAGGAGGTGGGGAAGTGCGCCATGAGCATCGCCACCACCTCGGGCAGGTCTTGCTTCAGCACAAACATAAAGCAGTTCGCACCGGCATCAAAGGTGTAGCCGAGGACGTTGCGGCCCTTTTTCGCGTTGAAGGCCTTGATCAAGCGGATCATCGCGTAGCTGTCCTCGGTCGCGTACTGGATTTTGGGGGTGGTCGTGCGGCAGATCTCCTGCAGGTCGTCGGAGTCCGTCATGGTGATGCTGGCGAAGGTTTCAAAGTCCCGTGCGAGGATGGCCTCCGAGACAGCCTTCATGCGCTCTGGCACAACCTTGGCGATGCGCTCTGCCATCATGGGGCTTGTCTTGAGGGACTGCTGCATGCCAGCGGTGCTGGACACGTCCTTCTGTTCGCCCTTGAGAACCGCGCACATGACCTGCATCTCGGGCCAGAACTTCTCGTCCTTGAACTGCGTGGCAACGCAGTCCTCGCCGTCGTCCCGCTCCCCCTTATGCCAGATCACAAAGCCACCATACGCACTGCGGCACGCGCTGCCCGAGCCAAGGCGGGAGAGCATCGACACATCCAGAGGGGACTGAAACGCCTTGACGAGGGCCGCAGCCAAGGCGCAGTAGCCGCTGGCAGAGGACGCCATACCAGCTGCGGTGGGGAAGTTGTTCTCCGACACAATATATGCCTTCAGTCCCTTGAGCTCCTCCGGGCAAGATTCGCGAATGCGGGAGAGAACCGACTGCGTCCGGGGGTTCGTCTTCACGTCCGTACGTTTCCCGTTGAGCCAGAGCTCATCGTCCTCCAGGTCGCTGCGGAGTTCCACAGAGGTCTTGGAGCGGAACGGCTTGGTGGACAGTGTGATGCTGAAAGAATCATTTGTCGGCAGAATGAGCTTCTCACCGCCTTCGCGCTTCCCCCAGTACTTAATGAAGGCAATGTTGATGGGGGCCTCCACAGTCACTTGAATAGGCTCAGTGGACATGATGAACGAAGGTATACTTGCAGATGACTGTATATTGTCGGTAGATCTTTCAAAACCAGTCTGGTAGAGGAGACACTTTATGGACAAGAAAAGACGAACAGCGGAAAAGGAAATTGACAGAAACTTAGGGTCAGGAAAACAGAAAGGCACTTTGGTAATAGGAGGGTAACAGATGTTGGTTGAGCGTTAGACAGAGCTTCACAAAGTAGTTGGTTTTGAAAATACGTCCATGAATAGGGAAACGAGTAGGATGAGGAGGGACGTGGGGGTGGAAAAGAGACGTGCGTGTTTCTTCGTCTGTGAGACATCGAGAAGCGAAGTGAGACCGTAAAATCGCTAAGCGAGAAAGCGACTGCGGCACTTCGTCATTGAAGTACGTTATTGGTGTGCTTGGAAAGGGACGCTGTATTTCTTATTAGTGTGGTGTCAGCACGTGAACGTGTAAAGAGTGCTATACCGAGGGTGCTTGCGTCGTGTCTCAAGACACCTTGTAGGGCTGTACCAATTGTTTCGGGTTCACTGGGAGAGCCATTCAACGGATCTTAGCACCGCATCTACTCCATCTTCCACGTGCGGAGAGGTCCCTGTGTGCTTGCGAGCGCGCTTCGCAGACGGTTCGGCAGCAGTGTCGTTCACCTGCACGTGTCGCATAAACGCAGCCATATCTTGCTCCATCATAAATGCAACGGAGAGGAAGAAAGCCTCTTCGGTAGTCGACAGAGAGGTCACCAGGCAGTGACACCAGGTGATCGGGCCAAAGCGTTCGGATATCGCCGAGACGCACGCAGACGGAGAGCAACGCGCAATCGGAATAGGCGCTGCCGTGCGGACGGCGAGGGAAGAAGACAGCACTGACGATACGGCATGTGAGTGCTCCTTCGCGTTTATGGCGAGTCCAACCGATGACGCAGAGTTTGGGGAGCCGTTTGTGCGCAACCGCCTAACTTCTTCGTCTACCGCTGCGATGCGGGCCTTGGCAGCCTCCACGGAGCGCATCAGCTCCACAAGCGCTTGTTGTCGCGAGCGCAGCGCGGCGGCGCTTTTTTCAAATTCCTCCTGGGTAGCGGCATCCGGAGGCAGTCCTTCCTTAGAGGTCGGCACGAGACGGGCGAGTTCGGGGTCCACACGGAGATTACTGGGAACGAGGTGGTTATGAGGGAGACCGGGTATTACCTCGACAGTCGCAGTGTCTTGACGGCGCGCGCCGTCTACCCCACTAGACGCCGCATCACCATCTTTATCAGAGCCCTCGTTCTTTGCGTAGAGGCGCGATTCGATGTGAATGGGGCAGTTTTTCAGCTTGACCCCATCCAGGTTTTCGCAAACGATGCGTGCCGCTTGTGCTGCCCGGAAGCGCACCGCAAAGCACGACCGTTTCGATGTTGCGTCGTACTGAAGCTTGATGTATTCCACAGGAGCGACGATGGCGAACCATTCTGCAATGTCATCAGCACTAATGGTAGGGTTGTCGTCGCCTCTAGAGTCCTGGTCGCTTTCGACGTCTTCGGTGCCACCCACAAAAACATAGACCACGTGTGCCTCGTCGTCGCCGCCAGGGGACGTCATCTATGCACGGACGTCTAGAGAGAGATGAAAGGGAATGGACGGGGTAAGGGGGAGGGGGGACGTTACGAAGAAGTACCTATGCTTTTAATAGGGAGTGGTGGATGTGAAGTAGGGAGAAAACAAAAGGGAAGATGAGAGTGAACGCATCTCTAGACATAATGGTAGGTTTGCGTCAAGTATCTGGAGCCGTCCATCCATGACACGTGGGATAGAATTCGCTTACCGGTGCCATGGTCGCGCCAACGGAGTGCTTGCTCCGCTTGTCTGCGGTCACACAACCCTTTTCCCTGTCACAGTCCCGGTACTCCGCAGCTGCCTTGAGGGAAGTAGCAGAGGGCTCATGGAGTCTCGCAGCAGACGCCTTTCAGAAAAGAAGGTCTTTTGCATGAGCCGCATGAGGCAACCTTCGCCGGTGAAGGACGGTGCGTGATCTACATTTCGTTGTGCTAACGATTGGAGTCGGTAGGTATGGAATGAGGAGAGGAGTGAAGCAATAAATACAGGAGATGTAAAGAAACAGTGGTGAAGCATTTATGACTCTGATAACAACACACACACCCACTCCATCGCAGTGAATTCAGCCAGATGGTGTGAGTGGGTGGTGACTCAGTTGCCCTGGGAGAAGAAACGAGGGGACCGAAGCAGAGTGTGTCGGTGTGTCGGGGTGCAAGTGGGTGAGTGTCTGCTACCCACCGTCACACATTGCGCCCCACAGGTTGCACTCACTCTCAATGCATGTCTGCTGGGGCAGAGACAACCACGACAACATCACTGATACGCTCCTCTTCGCGGGCAGCGCGACGCAGACGGACGAAGACCGCGAACCAGCACGGCACCGCGATCGTCAGAAACGCAAAGACAATCAAGAGAGCGTCCCTCGTTTGGTACGTGTTCACGCAGTGTCCTGCGTAGGAGGGTGCACCACCGCTGGCTCCATCGTCAGTGAAGCCGCCACGCACCCAGTGGCACAGACGACTCCGGAAGACCCCCGCCTCGGTGTGCTCGGCTGCAGCGCAGCTGTCGGGGTTGACGAGCGCCGCGCAGCCTCGGTTGAATCGGTCAGAAAGCGCGCCCGCGATCGTTGGCGATGGGAAGTCCCCCAGGAAGTGGATGAAGAAGACGGAGTAGCTGACCGCGTACGGTCGTAGCACTGGTCTCACCACATTGAGAATGGCTGCGTTGACAGGTGCGGTGATGGAGAAAAGTGCTAGGACTGACAGCAGGAATGTGACAAGGAAGGGAGTGAGCCTCGTCTGAAGTAGCGCCGCTGTGCCGCAGGGGAGGCAGACAGCCATCATAGCGGCACTGAACAGCTGGCACTTGGCGCTTCCACGCTTGCCCGCGCTGCCGCCCAGCAGGTCCACTGCCCATCCACCAACCAGTGAGCCAGCGATGCCGCACAGGGACGTAGAAAGACCCATCACCACCGCTGCCTTCGCCGTGGGAAGCTGCAGGGGACCCTCCGCGAGCATTGGGATGGCCCAGACAGAGATGGCGCCGACGACAAAGCAGTACATGGCGAAGCCCACCACAATGAGGATATAGTTGATGTTCGTAACCACTTCCCAGGTGGCGGTGTGCAGCGGCACGTACTCACGGCACGGCTCCTGTGCAACCGTGTTACCGTCGTCGGCAGTGTGGGCGACAGTGAAGTCCCCTGTGATGTCCTCTCGTTCGGGTGCGAAAGCGTTTACAGCGTACCGTGGTGGCAGCGCTGCAATGGCGAACAGCACCGGTATAGCCGCTGCTACCTCAGCGAGGAACAAGACTCGCCACGGAGATAGTGGGAACCTTGACAATTGGCGCCGGTCGCTGACGAGTCCGCCAGAAGCCATGCCAATAGCCGTGCCCACTGGTATCATGGAGTAGAAGATACCGATCCAGGAGGTGCGCCGTGAAGGTGGAGCAATGTTGTCAATGATGGTGACAGTAAACCCAACGAATGCGGCTTCGCCGACACCCACAAAGAGACGGCTGCAAAACAGCATCCAGTAACCAGAGGAGATGGCTGTGGAGAGGCAGGCGGCACACCAGACAAGCATGCCTAGGAGAATGATGTATTTGGCAGGCAGGAGGCCTCCCAGTGCCGCAAACACGGGGCAGGTACACATGTATCCCACCATGAAGCCGGACACCACGGCACCACTCTGGGTATCCGAAACGGCCGCTGCCCCGCCCGTGATGACAGAGTCCACCTTGACAGCAGTGAGGGAGCCAGCGATGGCACCGCGGTCAAAGTACGTCACAAAGTTCAGCAAAGAAAATATAATGAGCACCTTCGAAGGTGTGTACCACCGGTCCACCCAAGCCCGCAGACGGTGCCCCTCGCTTTCGACACCAGAGGAGGAAAGATGCTCTGCAACAGGTGCGGCCGCGTTATGCTGGGGATGAAGCAACGATTCTGTCTCTCCACTGTCCTCGTGCGCGGGAGGAAAGTGCGTCCCCTCTCTAGACGAATCATTTAGACGTGACGCTGACATGGAAAGCGCTTGCTCTACGGACTTGGGAGACATTTCCAGATGCGACAGGGAGTGAGTATGGGAGAGCGTCATTGGCTTACAGGACATTCGTGATCGAGGCATTATAGTAAATGATGTCTGTCAGTGAAAGCTGAGAGTAGAGAAGGCCAGAAAGAAGCAACGTGCTCATCAGACGGATCCAAAACTAAGGAATGTGGTAGGCTCCAACGAAGTTCTTTTTCTTTCACGTTCAGTTCGCGCTGAGGGTGTACGTCGTATCTACGAGAGACCGAAGCCGGGGCAGGCAAATTAAAAAGAATAAAGAGAGAAAGAGAGAAAGAGAGAAAGAGAGAGCAGTCAAAAATGTAGCAGATCAGGTTGGAAAAAGTAGAAGAAAAGAACAGCAGTGAATAAATGGGAAAGAACTAAGCGGGAAAATTGCGATCACTGGAAGATGCAAGTGGCAACATTGTTTTCTGAACGAGGGTGCGCGTGTCGCGGAGTCCGCCACCAGAGGCACCACGCGGTTGTGAGAGAATAATCGAAAAAAAACGAAGAAGGGGATTGGAAGGGCAAGTACGATTGTCTGTGTGAGTGCGATCGGTAAACCTGTTTGAGCGGCGCAGGTTGGACTGTGAGTCAATGCTCCCCTAGGTCACAGGACGGGCATGTGTTCTGCAAAATCAGTGATGGCCTGCTTTGTGCCGTTGGTGTCAGGCAAAGTGTGGGCCAGAGCAAGAGCGAGGCGTCGCCATGTGAGCGCTTCCGCCCTGTCGCGGAGGGCTGTGTGATCGACAGCGGTGTTCCACGCCTCCACGGCGAAAAACTCCAGAAGGGTTTCCAGTTTTTCGGACGTTGAGGTCGCGACAGCACGTTTGTCCTCTGTGTTCGTTGAAGATGCTGCGTCCTCTGCATCCACGCTGATCGTTGGCAGCAGCACTGACTCCTTTGCGAAGAGCACGACAGATTCTGTGACGCGCTTTTGCAATGCGAGGATGCCTGCGCTCAGCTTATGTGCTTGGAAAAGCATCACCGCAGCTTGTTGAGCCATCGACCATGTCAGAGACGCGCCTTCGTTCGCTGCCTCGTTTGCGGGTGACATCAGAGCCTGCACAGCGGTCAATTGGAGTTCCACGGACAACGTGACGAGGTCCTTCCGATGGCGCAGTGCGGCAGCCAGGGTGCCTGTCGCTGCTGCTAGTGCCTCGAGTTCTTCGCTCGCGGTGCCTGCACGGAGTAGAGCCTCTGCACTGAGCCAGCGCGTTTCTTGTGTGGACATCTCTGCTGGAGGACATGTGGCACTGCTTTGCATACTCATAGCGCCTGCTACGTCGACATTGCTCTCCCGCCCCGTCTCCCCTTCTTCGTTCTCACCGCCAGCGGGATCTGCCTGCGTAGAGCGGTGCTCCAGTTCGCGGAGCCACGCCTCTGCCTGGGCTGCGACGAGCACGGCTGCGGTAGCAGAGGGGCGTGTCTGTGGCGCCTCCGGTTGGCTACCCGCTTCATCCCGTGCGGCACTGTCCCTCTCCGCTTCAGAGAATGCTGACACCGCTGCTAAATCTGACGCGCAGTCCTTTGCAAGGGCTGTGTATTGATGAAGCTTCTCCACCGACAGTGCAGGTGCTCCGCTGGTGAAGAAGTCAAACTCCAAGGCCATCGCACGCACCACGCGGTCCAACAGAAGATCTCGACAGGCATTGTCGTCGTAGCGGCAGCAAACGCTGCTGAAAAGGTCCACGGCGCCACTGTGGAGGCGCAGCGCGACCACAGGGTCATGCATGACGATGAAGCTGTCTGCAAAATACCACAGCAACCGGCACCACCACGAGACGTCGTCTGCGCTCAGCCACTGCCCAGGTCCGCATAGGGAGCCGTTCCCTTCCATAGACTGTCCTTTGGCAGGTTGGCGGCCGTCGAGTTCCTTGGCATCCGGGCTGACAGGGTGGCGTTCCAATACCTCAAGGGCACCTGTGCAGATCCTACCAACGAGGGTGAGGTACGCCTCCGTGGAGTGGTTGTCCGCGTGGGCCTCTTCGGACAGCTGCAGCAGCGCAGCGTCTGCGCTCACACGAAGAAAGGCTAGCCGCTGCTCGTCGTGCGCCGCGCCGTCCAGAATGCTGGGCACCCCTTCATCTCCGCGGACACCAGTAATAATATTAGCGACCGTGCCCGCCTCACGACATAGTCCCTGAGCCAGAAGAAAGTTAACCAAAGTACCAAACGCAGCGAGAACCGCTGTCGGGTTGACACCAGAGTCCTCACGGACAGAGATGGGAAGCGACAAGAGGTCCGTGACGTACGCCACAGCGGTGTCGGCCGTCGCGTTGGGAAGTACAAAGGCCAGTTGGCAGAGGGCGAGCTTTGCAAAGAGAGAGTGTCTGTGTTTGGCTCGCAAGAGGGTGAAACACGATGCCAGGCGATCTGTATGCGTGGGTGTTCCTTTCTGGGAGAGAAAGGCAAGCTCGGTCATTTTCACCAACAAGGACTCCTCCTCTTCAGGCGAAGCAACTTCGGGTGCGAACCGGAGTGCGACAGTCAGGCACTTGTACTGACATTCCACCGTTTCCATGGACGGCATTGAATCGCCACAGTTTGTGTCAGCGAGCTCACGGGCTCCCGTAGCCCAGCAAGCACAAAAGAAGAAGCGGAAGTGCTCCTTGAGATTCGTCCCCGGGTGCGTTGGGGGAATGGGTGACATCAAACTTTGTCGAGATGCTTTGCAGTTGCTTGACTCACCATGGCATATGTCGAGCACCCATTCCAGGACGCGACAAAGCTCGAGCCCCGCTACTTCCGTTTCTGTCCGTGCAAGAAATGCCACGAGGCAGCACATGTCTTGGGAGCGAGGCTTCGCCTCAGGGGAGTCGCTCGGACACACCCTTTGCGCGATAAAGTGAACCAACTCATCGCACACGTGGGCATTCTCCTCTGCGGAGACGGCGCTGTCTACAATCACGGTGGCGAGAGACAACACCTCCTCCAGAGACAGGGGAGTTTGGTCGCGCGAAGGACCTTTGCCGTTCTCACCCAGGGCGCTGTCAGGGAGAGAAGTTGACGCTATGGTGCGAAAGACGTCGAGCGCCGAGCACAGCGTACTGGATCGCTTGGCGTAAATGCGGGTAAGGGAAACGAGCGGCTCCAATGACTGCAGGTCATCGTAGGCCTGGAGTGCCGCCGTCGCTGCCTCTTCCAGCTGTCCAGTCCGCTCAAGCGATTCCGCAAGTTGCAGGCGGGTGGTGCCAGTCAATGCACGCCGTTTCTGTCGGTCCTGAATTTCTGTGCCTTGTATCTGTAGCGAGAGGCGCAGCAGCGTCTGCAAGTGGATCTCCTTTGGTGCCACGCCTTGCGGTGCTGCGGAAGGAGCGGTGGAAGTTGGTGCCGTCTCCTCCTGGTTCCCCGACCGTGTGAGAGCGTTGGTGCCTGGTGCCGCTGGGCAATGCTGTGCCGCTGCGTTCGCAGTGGAGAAGATCAGTTGTAAAAGGCTCTCCTGGTAAGGTTTGTAACCTCTCACTTCCTGGTGAAGCGCTTCGGCCACGTCCATGGCTTCTTGATACATTTGCAAGTCCCAATAGACAGAAACGCTCGTGAACAGCACCTCCACCCGCATATCGCTCGTCCTCATTGTGTGGCACGCGCTGTGGTCAACAGGAATGGTGGCGATCGTCAGAGCGGATTGAAGCAACTCCTCCGCTCCCTGACGTACTTCTGGCACCTCGGTGGCGGCCGCCGTGCGTGCCGTCTTGAGACACATGAGAACGGCCTTCTCACCGTGAGTCGGGTGGTTCGCCAAGTACGTTCGCCGTACTTCTGTCGGCGCGAAGAAGTTGATACCCAAGAGGAAATAATGTGTGACGAGAACGCGGTAAAGTGTTTTTGTAGTCCTGAAGGCGTCAGCATCGCCTCCGTCTTTGTCAGAGAACTTCAAATTTGCTGTCGCGTTCCAACCGCGCTGGGCGACGTCCAGTAGGAGCATCGCTTCTGTGACAGGAAGTGCGTCTTTGTGGCCCTCCACGACACGGACCTGTTCGATGGCGCTGAGCAGGTCCTTCTGACATTCTAAAGATGCGTCTACCGAGTTCTCACTGACGGTTACAGAACACTTGGCATGCTGTTGCTGGTGAATGGCGTCTATGAAACGTTCCAGGAGTGCGACACCTTCGTTTGTCGCCATGTCTGGAGACCTCTAAGAACGGTGGTAGGAGGTATTCCGGGAAGCCTTCTGGCCTACGCAAGGGGTCTTCGGGGCGAGAAGCTAGCGAACGGTTCTGAGAGAAAAAAAAAAGGAGCCAACTGTCCCAATATGCTTGGGATAGTGTCGAAAGAGGAGAAGAGGTGTGTTGGGGCAGAGAACGTGGAGAGGAAACACAGTACATGACGTTGTGACAGGATAGTGAAAACAGCATAGCTCCTTTCGCTGGTATATAGCTTGTGCTAGACGACGAACTACTCATGCTGAAGCACTCAGGTTCTTTGACTCCACAGGACATGACAGCCAAGCGGGCGGAAATCAGGTGGTGTGGAGTGAACCTTGCGACGATGAACAGCTCCCCATGGAACCGTCGATCCGCCGCCACCGGTTTCCAAAAGGGTCTTCCTGCGGTGACTTCGGCTGCTCGCCACCGCGACTGCATGCCCATCTCTGCGTACTCTTGTTTCTTGTGTTTCACTTTAGGGTAGTGTAGAAAGCGATTCCATCCCGTACTCGCCGCCCTTTGATACTCTGTAAAGGCATGAAAACTAGTATGAGATCGGGCAACCATCAGGCAGGTAGGGAGAGGGAAAGGACTGGAAGTCAAGGGATGGACAAGAGATGCGGCCCCTTGCCACGGGCGGTTGAACAACATCGTAAATGAGAAGGAAAACAGCAGATACCGTATCGAACACGATCATTTTGATATGCTTGCGAATCGAGAGCAGCGTAACTGAAGTGAGTGGCATTTCCCCATGGTTGAAGATGCGTCTCTGCTTACTTGTCTCGCTCTAACGCTTCTGCGAGGCAATGACTTCCTTGGCAGAGCTCAGTTCCTGCTCTTGTGTAATGTCACGCTCGCGTTCACGCACCATTTGCATAATCTGCTTGGACACGCGATGCTCACGGACCTTGCGCTCCAGCACGGGTGTGGAGGGCCCCACGGTGTACGCGTGGTAGACAAAAGATAGCCAAATGTTGCCCGCCATGACGGTGCAGATGAACACCATGGACATCACAAACGTCTTCCATACCTGCAGCTGCGTCTTACGCCATATCCACCGCACGCGGTTGGTGCGCAGCGGTTTCGTCAGGCGGCCAATCTTGTTCATCACGAGCATGCGGTAGAACATGGTGCGGCGCGCCAGCGTGTCCTTCACCGGACCGGCACCCGGACCCCACATGCCTGGACGGTCCGAGTACTTGGAGGCCGTCGGTGCCAGGTGGCCCCGGTTCATGCGAGCAACCACATTGCGACGGAACATGACTCCACGTGTAAGGCAAAAGACGCAACAATGCAACGGACAGCTACCGTTGGACTCGACCAAGCACAATGGAAAGAGAGGAACTACGATGCGTGTGGGAGGAACTATATTGGAAAAGGCTAAGATAAAGCTCAAAAAAGGAAAATCTCTAGGATCCGACACACTGGTGGCTGGTAGGTAGGGGACACGATGGAAAACGTGCGGATGGAAACACTCTTGGGTGATGGGACATGGCATATCAGTAGATTCACAGTGCTGAGATGCGCTCCTCTTGGGTCCTGAGCTGGATTTGTGAGAATGCACCAGAACGACTCCCCTCCCTCCAGGCAGAAACGCAGCGTGGGTTACCAGAGGGTATGTCGCGGACCTCATGCAATGATCAGAAGACGAGCGAGGAAAGGCAAAAAGAGAAAACAACGACGCCCTCTTTAACCTCCTCTTTTCATGGGCCTGCGCTCCTTTGCACTTGTTCCTCTTGTGTGGATGATGCGAATGCAAACTGCGGTGACAGAAGTGGACAGGAAAGCAGAAAAGATGCTTCCATCAGATTCAAGACGAAGAAACAAAAACAAAAACAAATTTGAGCTCCTGTCATTCTTTTTTTTTGGCTTTCCACATGTCGTGTAGGACTTCCGCGCTCCTCGCTGAAAGAACAGCACCACGGAGGCGCCGCTGAGTCCGCGAGCACTTTCATCAGTTGGACTATCATTTACATGTTTGTGTCGCACCGCTGCGGCGTCGAGGCCGCCGTGTGGACTGGGGGGTTCGAGAAACGTTTTGCCCTTCAAAGGACATGGGCCGCATCGCTGATTGCCCTAATTGGTGTGACGTTGGCACACAGTGAGCATGCCGCACGGCCTAACGACGCCGTGGAGGTGGTTTGGGGCGATTCACGGTGTTGGCGCAGCGTGGGATGTGCCGCTCGGCCACGTCTGGGGCGAACTTGCGCTGACAATGCGGGCACGGCACGTAATGGGCGTTTTCACTGTACGTGGGTGGAGGCAGGTCCTTGGCCGTTCCGCCAGCCTTCAGCACCTTGTCGACCTTCCGGGCGTTGCGCATCGCTTCACGAAAGGCGTTACTCTCAGCGCGCCAATCCTTCGTTGGGGGAACCTTGGGACCCGCAGCCCCTCGGGTTGTGCCGCCCGCCTTGACAGATCTCCCGCGTGTCGAATTACTGGACCCTGCACTGACACCGCCAGGGATGTCGCAATCTGCAAGGCGTTGTTTCGTCATGTTGAACGTGGGCCGCTGCTTCCCAACACGTTCACAGACGCGCGCGTGGCGCTCCAGCGCTTCTCGCGCAAAGCGGCGTCCACAGCCGGCACACTCCACGCGCTCCACCTCCACCGCGACTTCGTCGATGACGAAGTCATCACTCACCTCTTTCCCACGTCCTGTGGCGGCATTGGTATGGGAGCCATCCAGTGCGCGGGCAGCCGCGAGGCCAGTACCTCGTGGAGCCGCCGCACTGCTGGCGGGGGTCCGTCTTTCCCTCTCAGGTTTTGGTTCCGCTCTTGTGGTTGCTTTTTCCACCCGTGGCGCTGCTGCCGTTCCAGATTCAGCGCGAGCACCCATGGGTATCACCTCTGTTGCCTGCTGGCGTTCTATGAGTTGCAGTTTAGCACCGCAATCCTCACAGTAGACAGCGGACAAGTCCTCCACGGACTCATTGCACGCGGCGCAGTACATGTACGCTGTCACCTGCGGGGACTCCTCTCGCCCGCTGGGCTCCGCACCACCAAGGGCGGCACCGCAGTTGTCGCAGAAATTGCCGTCCGCGTCGCAGATGGCCTTGCACGCGGGACAGACGGTAACGCGGACCGTTGGGGCGTTGGCGTTCTCTCCTCCCGCGTCCCGCTCGCTGGCCGCCGCTCCATTGACAGGCTCCCCACAGGTGGTGCAGAATCTAGCACCTTCCGGTACCGCCTCGTGACAGCGGGCACACGGTTCAGGGAGGGCTCGCGACTGGAGATTCCACCCGCACGCGCGGCAATACTTGGCCGATGCGTCAGCTTCCACTGCGTCACATCGGGGGCAGAGGCGACCGCTGCTGTCTGACAGCACTGGTGGTGACGGGGCGGCTGCGTTTGGATTGCTCGAGTTGCTATTCCGCACCGCTGTGGGGCGGCTGCCTGTGGTCGGTTGACGCGTGGACGGTGGGCGGGGTGTCAGTGCGTCTGTGGTGGCAGCTAGCGACGCCGCGGTGCTCTCCGATGGGGCCGCAGGCGCGCCCACCCGTTTCGCCGTGTGTCCTGGACGACACGAGCGCAAGTGCACAACGAGTCGGTCGGCAAGGAATTTGCGCCCGCAGTTCGGGCAGGGCTCCAGGTTGTTGACGAACTCCTGGAACTGCGCGTCGGACTGCTCTTCCATAGACAGGGCCGTACCTGAGGCCCCTGTGATTTGCCCGGGACGCCAGTTGACCTCATCTGGGTGTCGGGGAGCTTTTCCGCGCGTGTACGGGTCGCCCGCCTCCCACTGCGCTAGTTTCTTGGCGTAGCATTGAGGAACGTGAATGCCGATGGACGCAGAGCCAAATTGCTGGCCGCAGAGGTAGCACGTGGGGAGGACAAGACGACTGCCTGGGGCACGTCGAGCGGGAGAGGTGCTCGCACTCCGCGGTGGCGTCGCACCACGGCTGGCCCCGCCACTCTTTTGGGAGCTGGAGTTCGCCACAGACGTTCGCGGCGCTCCTGCACCTTTGCCGTTGGTGGTGCCTGTAGTGACACTACCGCCCCGCGTGGTTGGACGGGCGGCTCCTCCGTTCGCGTTCGCTTTGCTCGTTCCTTTGCAGCCCCGCAGGTGGACAGGGAGGCGGTCGGGAAGAAACGTGCGCGCGCAGTTGGGGCAGGGTACAAGGTTGTTCTCGAACTCGCGGAACTGTTCGTCGTTTAGTTTTTTCGCACTCTGCCCCTTGCTTCCCTTCCAGTCCACAGTGTCCGGGTGCTTGGGTTTGGCCCCTCGCGTGTGGGGGTCCCCAATCTCCCACTGTGCCACCTTCTTGGCGTAGCACTGTGGCACATGAATGCCAATGGAGGCGGAACCGAATTGCTGGCCGCAGAGGTAGCACACCTTAAGCTGCGGTCGTGGGGCCGCGGCGTGCCGCATGGCTCCTCCGCCGCCTTGCATGCTAGAAGGAGGGTCACGTCAATGGATGCTACGCGCTGGTGCACTTCTTGCAATGTGTTGTGTGCGGTACACAGCCAATGCTTTCAGGCAGGCAACACTTCTTCAGCTGGAACCAAAAGGAGTAGGACACTAAACATAAGGCAAGAGTCGCAATCAGCAGACAAAAAAAAAGAAGGTTAGAAAAGGGGGGAGAGAGATAGCGCAGTACATGAAGTCGGAAGGTTTGAACAAACAGAGTGCCGTTTCAAAAGTACACGCTTCAGCTCGAGGTACATTCGGAAACACATCAATGCCCTGTGCGCGTGACTGGGGATATTCCCAGATCCGCGCAGCACTGGTATCAGACACGGGAAAACCGCCAAGAACGGCACTGACATCCGCAAGCGCTTCCCACACGTTGCGCGCTCCACCCCAGTTTACGAGAGCGGTACCGGAATTGATGGAGTTGGTAACACTGGTTGGCCACGCATGTGCCCTACACTACCACCACCACTCTCTCGACGTTACGGTTGCATGAACACAATCTTTTTTGTTTTTGGGTACGTACGGGTTGCCGTTCAGGGAAAACGTATTCGGTACTACGCAACAGACAAAAACAAGAGTATCCTTTCCGCCCATCCACTTGACCAAAGGAACCCACATGAGGTGTCGCAGCCTCCCACGTGAAGGAACAACACAGCCCAGTCATAACGATGAACGGATTTTTGGAGGCACGGGCAGAGCGACAAAACGACAAGGGACGTATGCAAAAAACGTTATGTACACTAGTTTTGTTCTTGACAGCTACACACACTTCGCGCGAGACGGAAACCATATCCTACGCAACGCTACTTCTAAACCCCATCGGAGGAGCTATCGGAAGACGAGCGGCAAGTAAATCACCAAAGCAAGACAGACAATGAAAAAAAAAAGTCATTCTGTGTGTCCTAGACGAAGGAGACGTCTGGGGGACCTTGGTATGACACACAGCAGGAGAAAGAGGTACGCATGGCGCACAGCGCCACCTGGAGGCTCCTTAGTGGATGGCGGTGGGGCCTGGGTGTTGCACCTGTGAGGGGTACTTGGCGCCCTCGAGCGGCTTGATACGGAACTGCTGACCAGGGTAAATCTCCTGGGCGAGCGCCTCCAGACCGTCTTGGCGACCGAAACCAGGCTCGGCCTTGGCACGGTGAATACCAAACTTCTTCGCGTTCTCCTCCTCCGCCTCGAAGGCAGCCTTGTCAGCCGCCTCTAGCTTGCGGTACTCCGCATCGAGGACGTGCAACGGCGTCAGCTCGCGCTTCCCTTGCTCCACCTCCGCAGCCTCCTTGATCGTGTGCGGCTTGTAGCCGATGCGCTCCCAGCTGGCGAGACGGTCAAAGAGCGTGCTCCGGCGGTTCACCTGATCCAGCTCAAAGGTGAGGATGTAGTTGTCATCGAACCAGGGGTCAGGGCAGACCCACGGCAGCAGCTTGCCAAAGAAGCGTGCCACGCCGCGGTAGCACGGGACCACCAGGCGGGAGTCAAAGTACCGCGCAATCTCACGGAACGCATCCACGTGGGCGTAGGTCTCGGGGCCACCCAGGTCAAACTTGTAGCGCACCGCGCGGTGAGCCATGCTGCAGCGTACAACGGCACGCGCCGCGTCTGTCACCCACGTCGGCTGCACCAGCGTGTTGGGGAAAACGGCGGGGTAGATGTAACGGCCAGCGCCGCGGTACCGGTAGTTCTTGCCGTACAGAGGGCCGAAGCGGATAAGGGTGGCATCGGGATGGTTGGCGCCTACAGCGTCCTCCCCTCGCGCGCGGAAATCGACGTAGTTGGACTCAGAGGCAAACGTCGCGTCGAGGCCGGTGACGTAGATGACGCGCTCCGCACGCACGCTGCGGGCCGTCCAGCTGACGTTCGTGCCGCCGGTCAGGAACACGTCGTGGTGGCTGTTATTGGCGTACTCAGAGTGGTAACCAATGGCAAAGATGAGTGTGTCACTACCGTTAGAGGCGACGTTGACTTGAATGCGGTCGGTCACGTCGCACTCGTGGAGCTCAATCTTGTCCGGATACTTCTGCAGGAGCTGGTCAAGGTCAGAGCCCTCGGGGATGAGGGTCGGGTAGCGAGTGCAGGCACGCACCTTTTCAATGTCAGGGTGCTCGCAGAGCTCACGCACAATCTCCGCACCAAGGTATCCGGAGGCGCCAAAGACGGTCACACGCTTCGCCGGGCGCGGATTCAGTCGGCGGCGCTCATGGGGCAGGCGGACGGAAGGGTAGGGCAGGTGCATCGTTGCCCAGTACGGGCCACGCTCGTAGCCGAAACCACCACCCGTCGTGCGAGGCTTTTGGGTCGGGTACATTTGCTCTAGATCCTTGCGGTCCATGAACATGGACTCTGTCTGGTGGCCGTAGGGGTCCCAGAAGGCGCGAACGCCGGTGGTCGCAACAAGCGCGTTCGTCGTCTTGGCACCTAAGCGAAGCATGCTACTAACCAGGGGACCACGAGGGGGAGGGTGCTCTTGGGGTTGGGTTGGAGGGAATTCAATGGTGCTATTGGAAGAACGATACCGTGACGCAGCTCGAGATAACCACCTGAGCTCTTCTTACACACGCGAAACAGGTGTGCGGAGAATGAAGTGGAAAGCTTCGGAGTGACACTGTGAAGGAGACTGCCGAGTCTTCTGCAGCACAAGTTTCTAATGGTTCGTGGGAGTGGTTCCTAAAAACAGAGAGATGTCGCGTGACGAACTCTTGGTTGACAAACACGTAACGCTAAGGCAGCTGCTCCACAAATCGCTGACGGGAAGAAGACGTGAGGGCTTATAAACACTGAGGAAAAAAAATATATGAGGAGAGAGAGAGCAAGTCCTAACTAGCAAACTACGCAGCCTTGTACCGGGGATGGGACAGGTGCAACACGACGAAAATGGCGACAAAAGGGGAAAACAACTACCTACAATATGAATGCTTTCCGTGTGTTGCTCCGTTGGTCCAGCAGGTGTCCAGAGAGGAAGTGGTGGGGAAGACAGAGGTCATTGTATCTTTCGGTTGGCGTACCGCGGACGCCCACGAAGCAGGTCAATAACGACGGTGAGAGGTTCCCGCACGCCATATCCTCTTGTCGTGGTTCCGAGGAAAGCGCGGCTCTGAGAAACACGCGCGACGCTCCCTCACTGCAAGATGCTCCACACGCTTTCATCATAGGCTCCGTTGGGCAATGAAATGGCTTTCCTCTCGAAACGACACGTTCTCTCATGCGGCGAAAACACAGTGAGTCCCAACCTATCATTGCCAGTGTGCCCTTGATGCTCCAGAGCAGACATATTTTTTTCACGTGTCCCTATCCTTGTTCTTTTTTTGGTGGCCAGCATGGCATCATCAATACACAGGCACCGTCAACGTGGAGGTGCGAAGAAACTGGTGCGCAGACTAACGCGTGCGCCGCCGCAAAACGACATCGATATTACTCCTCCTGGAAGGTGATCACCCAGTCATCTGCGACACCTACATCGGGCTTCCGCACAACAATAGCATTACCGACCCTCTCAAACGTGAGGTCGCGTTCCACATGCGCCTGATTGTCTCCACCACCACCAACCTCGGCGCGGACAGACACCGTGACGCGGGCAACGTGGCCGGGCAGCCCCAGGACAACGACGCGTTCCACCTTGTTGGGCACGCTATAGGACGAGGGCACCGACGCCGCCACAGCCGTGCCCTGCGTTCCTGAGACCGAGGAGCACTCGAGGCGCTTCTCAGAGAAGGAGAACTGCCGATGGATGTATGCCCCTTGCAGGTAGTCGTACGTGCGACCGTCGTCGAGGTACAGATCGCCGTGGCTGTTGCCTTGAGCATTGAGGGCGACGAGAAGCGTGAAAGGATCGAGACGGGCCGCTGCGGTGTTGCGGCGGAGACGCAGCTTTACTGGCACGACGTGACCGCCGCGGATGTAGAGCGGGATGCTTCCCATGTCCACCGGCACGTTCACGCCAGCCGCCCCAGATCCGTGAACCGCCTCACCGCTCTGGTATTTGTACCAAACGGTTCCGCTGGGCAGCACCACGTGCTTGTTTGTGGCGCCGCTGTGCACGACGGGCGCGGCGAGGAGCGCAGGGCCAAACATGAAGGTGTCCTGCACCTCCCGCAGCTCTTCTTGGTCGGGGAACTCAAAGAAGAGCGGGCGCATGATGGTGTCGCCGTCACGGTGAGCGTGGAAGAAGGTGGTGTACAGGTACGGCACCAGCGAATACCGTAGGGCGAGGGCGTTGCGGATGTGGTTCTGCGCATCCTCAGAGAAGGTCCACGGCTCGCGGCGCTTCGTCTCCAGGTGTGCGTGCGCTCGCATGAAGGGGTAGAACACGGAGGCCTGCATCCACCGGACAAAGAGCTCCTCGGGCGTCTCACGAAAGAAGCCGCCAATGTCGCAGCCACAGAACGGAAAGTTGGAGAGGGAGATGGACAGCAGCTCGGGCTGAGTGTTTTGCAGGTGGTCCCAGCTGGCCATGTTGTCACCGTTCCACATCGCCGCGTAGCGCTGCGAGCCAGGGAAGAAGCTGCGGGTGAGCAGAAAGGGCCGCTCCTGCGGTGCTTTCGGGCCCGCGGCTTCCAAAGAGCCCTGGTACACAGCCATGACGGAGAGAAGGGAATACGCGTTGTGCAGATAGCGGTGCTCCAAGCGCTGGCCGGCATCGTCGTAGTGCACAGCGTCCTTTGTCATTGTCCCTTTGGGGCCCTGGAACACGGAGGGCTCGTTCATGTCTACCCACGTGTGAATGTCGCGACTGCCGCCCGGGTACTTGTCGTCATGAAAGAGAGAAGCGTACCAGTCGCGGGTGCGCTTGTTGTAAAAGTCCGGCCACGAGCTTCGCCCTGGCCAGCAGTCGCCCTCAAAGGCACGTCCGTTGGGGCCTTGAATGTAGTGGTTGCCTTTGGTTGCCTGGTCGTGCACGTGGTAGCCTGCCTCCACCTTGACGTGAGGATCTTTCACCGTCACCAACTTACGTCCTTTCGACGCCAGCGCCGTGGTCAGGGCCTTGGGGTCAGGGAAGCTGTAGCTCTCCCATGTGAAGTACTTCTTCTTATCCGTGTGCTCGATGTCGAGCCAGAGGACGTCGTAGGGCATGTTGTGCTTGTCAAACCCTTCGTCAATGGAGAGCGCATCCTTGGTGCTGAGGTAGTTCCAGCGGCTCTGGTGATAGCCAAGGCTGAAGTACGGCGGCATCACGCTCGGACCTGTAATCCCAGCGTGCTGCCGCTGCACTCGCGCCGGTGTTGGTCCTGGCATGTAGAAGACGTCCACAGGTAGCACTTCCGAGGCCCAGTCGCACGCGGGTGGGACACCGGCCTGCTCAGGGTCCATGCGCACGGTTGTGTCACCGCTGTTGAGGAACAGCAGGCCGCTGGTGTGCTGGGCAGAGTAGGCCATAATGAAGGGAATGGACCCGTAGAGGGCATCAGTACTGTTGGTGCGGTATCCGAACGCGTCTGTGTTCCACATCAGGTACGCGGAGCCGTGCCGCAGGGGTAGGTCAGCGGCGTGCTCCGCCAGGCCGTACAGGGTCTTCGCCTGCGGGAAGGCAAAGCGCACGTGAGTCTTTGTGGTGTCACGCAGGAAAATGGTGGAGTGTGTGAGGGTGACGCCGCCGCACACGTGCTCCACAACAAGGGCGGGCTGGAGTGACGCTGTATTACCGTTGCGGCCCTCTGAAGGGTCCACCGCATCTTGCACCGTTGCCGTGACAGCACAGCTGCCGTGCGTAAAGGTGCAGGAGGACTCGGTGGCGCACGCAACAGCCGCTTCCTCCACAGGTACCGCCTCCGCCACCACCGAGAAAGGTACTTGGAAAAAGAACGCCGTCGCATCGTCCGGCTTGAGCGTGAGGCGAATGACATCCTGGTCGTACGCCGCCACCACTGCACTGAGGCCCATGTTGGGAATAGAGAGAAGCTTCCGCTCGTTTGGAGTCGTTGGTACAGCCCCGCTCCCAGGCGTGGCAAGGATCACCGCACTCACCAGCACGGCCACCATCGCAACGCAAGCGAGGAGCGAGGGCACCCGGCGAGCAGCAATAGCAGGGAAACTTAACGGCATGGCTGACGTGCTCTGCTTCTTCGCAAGATATCTGGCGCTCCAGAGAAACGAGAACAGGAGGGAATAGCTAGTAGAGAGATGAAATCGAAACTGAACGCAGCGCTGACGATCGGGAAAGTGGCTGAGATGAAGACGAGCTGATGTTCTTCCGCCACTTGTAATGTGAAAACCAAATGGCAACGTATTCACAGAGATGTCAAGGATCACAACAATAACAATAACAGTGGCAACAGCAGCAAAGGCTTTTACGATAGCACAATAGAGTTAGGAGTCGATCCACTGCCGTCGACGCCACAATAAAGACACTGATGCACGTCGCCCACGCGTTGGTTGATTTATGAGGAGTAGAAAGGACTAGAATGTTCACCACCAAAGCAGAACCCACAAGACACAAAGATCTCGATAGAGGTGATGGAGATTGGCAGGGGAGGTGGCGACGAGCACACAAACGCGAGTGGGACCAGGAAAAGTGAATTGCCACCGCCTCCGTAAGAGCATTCAATCGGCACCATGGGAGAGGTGCCTCATTGGGACACACAATTCGTTAACGTTATCACTTCCGATTGCCATGTGCAATTCTCTTTGTTTCTGCTTTGTTATCTTGTTCATCTGGGGCGAAAAGACACACACAGAAAGCGGCCTTCTGAACGAGAAAACCAGATGGCTTCACAGTTTCCAAGTGCTCTTAAGAACCGCTAGCGGTCGTGTCGACCTCTACAAATGCCATCCCGGCATTGGCAGCAAAGGTGGGATGGATGTCGCATAAAAAAGAGACTTCCCGATGCCGCGTACCTACCACCACGGAGGCCCGTGTGTCCACAGCGAGCGACGAGTTCATCTCGGCCGAAAAGAATTGCAGGATGCCTGTGTTGGGGAGGAGGAGGGAGGCGCTGATGCCGCGCTTCTGTCCGGCCGTGATGTATGACATGGCCGATAGTAGGACAGTAACGCTGGCGATGCCGCTGCATTCCTCCTTGAGAAGGTGCACCAGAGGCCTCAGTCGCGCCTCTGCGGAGAGAGTGCTGCCGTGGTGGAGCTCCGGGAAGTGATCGAGTAACACGATACGATATCCACGGTCCACATAGCTCTTCATGGCGCGAATCGTTTTTCCAGCACGCACGGTGACTTCTTCGCTTTGCATCGCCGCAGCAGTGCCACCCTCTATTTCTGATTCTAGTTTAGATAGGGTGTGCGGCAAGAGCATGTCCGTCACAAAGAAGAAAGCTATCTGCCGGGATGCATCACCGTACGTCGCGGCCGCCGACACCTCGGCACTGTTGCTACCTCTAAAGACACGACACAAAATCCGAGGGTCGGGTCGCGCCCATCGCACACCAGTGGGCATTTCCAAAGAGGAGGAGCTACAGATGCTTGCCGGGAGGAGGTGCAGCGGCGGTAGGTCCTTGCATTGTTGGATTTTGCCAACGGCGTAGGCCCGAATGGTTGTGGCTTGGCGCGCACGAGAGCTCGTGTCCTGGCTCTGGGGACTACCGTTGACATCTGCCACTGCGATGGAGGCAGCGGGCCCTGACGCCAGAGCTTCGGCCAGGCGGTGCTCAAGATCCTCGGCTGCCTTTTCCAAGAAAGCGTCCGCAGCGTGCGCACCGCGGACTGTGTCAGCGAGTGTGGTGCCATCCACCGACCCATGGCCGTGCTGGCTGCTACCCGGTGTCGCCTCTGTCCGTCGCCTCCGCTTCTTAGACATCTGCCCATCGTCCTCTACGGTTCGCTTGGCCGCGTTCGGTACTGATACGATGGCACCGGCGGCGAGTGCCTGGGCGTCGCTGAGAGCCCAGTGCATGACAACCGTGCCCGCGGCCACACGCTTGGTGCCTGTCGCTTTATCCCAGCGGAGAAAGAGGTCGAAGAGCGGTGGCACGTCGCTCGGGGCCAAGGACAGTCCCTTTGGACCGTGCAAGTCCAGCATGCAGAGCTTCATGAGAATGTCCTCCCGATTTGCAAACAGCTCGTCGGTGGCGCGGTCGCGGAGGACCATCGGAGTGGAGTCGGGAATGGCCACCGCGGATTCACTCTTCCCGCGGGCGCCAACATAGGCCTGCAGGGGTAACCACACGTCGTATTTGCCAATGCCAAGGCGCGTTGCCAGTTGTGACACCGACAAATCCGCTGGACACGTGAGAAACTGTACGTCGGACGATCGCATGGAAAGTCTTGAAGGTGACGCATTCACGGCTGTTAGAAGCTGCCACAGCCCGCCCTTGTAGTGATGTTTTCTGTCGATGAGGAAGGAGAAAAGAAAGTGGATTCACGCGGAAACCACCACCAAGATGCTACGTTTCTCTAATGAATGCAAAGAATAATTACAGTTCCGGAGGAGAAGGGAGATTCACCGGTGGATTGTACACAAAGTTGTAGGAGAGTGTGTTACACTTTGAGTCCCTTGCGGCGGCCTGCACTTCAAGTAGGGTGAAGCTTCCCGTGGAGAGGGCATTCACAACATTTCGATGCATATGCATGTTTACCCTTCACATCGCTCCACCCATTCTGAACAGAACTAGAGGCAAGCGGCTTGGTTGATACTTGTTTGTCAGACAAGGCCCCCGAGAGGGCCATGGGCACAAGGAACACAAAAGTGTATACTGAAGCCGTAGAAAGAAAGCAAAAAAAAAGAAAAAGGAATCCTCCAACCACTGAGGACGAAACCAGAGGTGCAACCTTTCCAAAGAACACGCGGAGCTCTCACCACTAGACCCAGAGCCACATTGCCGTAAGGGCTAAACTAGGCAATGAACCATCCGTACGACTTTAGTGTCTTCTTCACGGTCGGGTCGTCAGCGTCCGAGTTGGCGAGTGTACGACCGCCGCCGAGGCTCTTTGGTGTCATGAGGATGAGATGAAATCGGACCCCTCGCACCGTCGTCGAAGACGTCGTGACCTCGCCGACCGCTGCTGCGTCGTCCGATGTGGCCGCCAGTGGCGCAGATACCGTGCACATGACGAGACGACCGCTTCGCAACTCGCCCGCAGGTCCGGTGCCGGCTGCAGAGGCCGCCACCATGTCCGTGCTTGCGAACGAGGTAAAGGGAGTCTCCGCCACGGGTGATGTTGCCCTGACGTCGAACGCACAGACACCATCGGCCGTCTCGTAGCGCAGCCGCGGGAAGACACCGAAGGAGAAATTGGTGAGGCTTACCACACAGAAGGATTGCGCGGCGATTTCAGGCGGCGGAAAGCGAACCCAACGCACTCGCTGCGACCGATGGGTGCCAGAGCTGGTGGTCTCATCGTTGGCGTCGTCGTCGCCTGCCGGAGCGTTCGTGGACTGTCTCCGGTGAGGTGAGGCGCCGCCCTGCCCCGTTTCGCTGGTGTAGACCTCCTCGGAGAAGTATAGTGGCACCTGGCCGCAATTGGCAACAACGAGGAACGTCTCGTCTCTGTGAGTGGTTGCCAAAGGGGTTGCCTTGTCGTCTTCATGGGTGTCGCCTTCGCGTCCAGATACCGGTTGAAGGGCTGCTGCCACGCTCAGGAGCGTACTCTGGAAGTGGTCAATGCTAACGACCTCCGCGATGCTCGTGACACCGGCAGGGTTGAGAGTTTGCGTGCCAGTGGACGCAGCCACCGCTCCTTCCTCGGCTCCTCCACTGGGTGGTGCGTTGTCGCCCATGCCGCCGGACCCGTTGGGACTAAACCCGAGTGCCGCCTTAGCGACTGCCTCCGCAGCGGTGGCATACTTTTTGTTGTAAACGTCCGCGGTGAACGCCTCCTGTTGCAGCTGGGACGCGCCGCGTGTCAGCAGCGCTAGCACGTGCAGCGCGGCACCTCCGTTGACCTTGTTCAGCATGACACGGAAGGTGGCGTTGCGATGGCCGTCCAGAAAGGTCTCACTGAAGGGTACCTCAAAGCTGACGGAAGCGGAAGGATTCTTGGGCGAAAGGACCGCGGGCGCCTGACCAAGGTCGACCGTGTTGGCTCTGGCGTCCTCTAGAGACGTGATGGCCTGCGTGGCGATCGTGTAGAAGCGGCTGTCTGCGTCGTCGTCCGTTTCCTCTCGTGTGGCGCGTTGTGTCACCAGACTGGGTCGCACGGTGATGGTCACGTCATTGTTCTTGCTTGCATAGAAGGGGACCAGCAAGAGGAGGTCGCGTTCGCACAACGGGTCGAGCCGAAGGCGGAAAGAGAAGACACCGCCGATGGGTTGTCCGCCTTCCTGTCCAATGACGCCAAACACACCTGCGCAGCCGGGCTCCACTGAGGCGGGGGGTACGTAATCAAAGAAGCAATTGAACGTAGACACCGCCACAAGTTCCAAGGCGAGATGGAAGCCGGGAATATCTGTGACAAGGCCGTTGCGGAGAGCGAAGGCGCTAAACGGTGTCGAGGACAGTACGGAATCGAGCGAGGCGCCCATGGTCTTCACAGTTTTCTTATAGGTCGTCGTCGGAACAATCACACCAGGAGAGCCACGCAGGGTCTGGCGGCTCCACGTCTCCTCGGTCGGGCACAGAGGAATCAAACCGAGCACGTCGTTCAGCCGCAACGCATAGCCTGAATGCTGCTGGACCATGGCGGATGCGTCGACGTTCTCGACACCCGCCACGCTCACTGGCGTGATTCCGGCGAGCGGTTTGAGTTCTCCCTCGTTCGCCTTGTACATGAGCCACAGCGCCCAGTCGCTACGGGTGTAGACGTTGACCAGCCGGCCAGCCACCACGCGACGCAGTCGACCCCACTCCTCGCGGTCTGCGGAGAAGGTCGCACCCATCAGGAATACATTCTCCACAACGCCAAAGGCCTCCACACGCTCCAGTTCTTTCAGGCATTCGGCGATGACCTTGCTGCCAAAACTGAAGCCAACCAGCGACGCGGGGCGATTGCCGCGACCCGCGTCTAGCAGGGCGGTGGCCAAATCTTTGCCAGCGAAGACGGCGCGGTTGGATAGGGTGGCGTAATTGTTGTCAATGACGTCTGAGGCCCACACGGCGTAGAGCGGCAGCTCGAACGCCCCAAGAAACGTATTAAAGGCACGGAAGCCGCTGAAGATGGCACCCTGCATCAGCTGCTTCTTGGCCACCGACTTGGCCTTGGAGACTGCTTTCTTCCCAATGGCGTCGGCGACCTGAAGGTCCACCTTGATGGTCTCGCCGAAGCGCACGAGGAATTCATCTTCCCATTGCAGGGCGTAGCTCTCCGAGGTTCCCAGTAACGTGCTGTTCCGCAGCGCCGTCTGCCACAGGCCGACCTGTTGGTCTTGCATCGGGCGCCTGGCATCGAACACACCGCTGTACCCACAGACGCCAATGGTCAGGGAGGCTTTCTCGGCCACCTGCACCGCAGCATCCCGCTCCACCGCGTTGTCGCAGTGTAAGTCGACGATACCGTCCTTCGGCATCAGGCGCACACTAAGACCAAAGAAAAGACCGGCTTTCGTGGTGACAGGAAACGTATTACTGTCTGGTGTGGCTGCCGTGAGTTCCATCTGGCGCAGCTCTCGCATCGTTGGTGCTGTTGCAACGGCGACATTGAGGTTATTGAGGGCACTGATTTCGAACTGGATCCTGGCGTAGTACGTCGACGTCATGGGGTTGTCGTTCTTATTCACCACTTCTATGATGTAGTACCCCTCCGCACCCTCCAGGCTCCACGATGCGTTGGTAAAGTACGTCAGCGAGGCGGTTCGCGGCTCCACCACCATGGGGGAGGCGGTTTGCGGCCATTGTACGCCATTGACAAGGTGCATGTCGCTGATATAAATGACGTGACGTGAGCTGTTCACAAAGGAGACGCCCACCTTGCGGCGCTGCTTCACCTCGTGTGCGTAGTCGAGCTGACGTTGCGGGAGCTCCTCGATGGGGAAGTTCACTTTTAATCCGTGCTCCGCCTGCTCGGCCGAAGGGTACACCTTTAGATAGGTGAAGGGTTTCAAGTGCATCTCCATGGTGACCCCAATGTGTGTCTTGGTGTACTCCTTCTCCGCTGCGTTGGTCTCGAGACGCATTTCCGCACGGAAAGGGTCCAGGTCGCGGTCGATGCCTTCACAAAATGAGGAGAGCTCCCATCCGCCAAGGAAGTCATAGTCGACGCGGAGCCACAGGCGAAAGGCTGCGCTCGCAGCTTTTGTGCTAACCGGATGGGCCGTGTAGCAGAGGACGAAGCCTGTGCCTGTGGGGTGCATGTAGCGGTTCATGGACGCGCAGACACCAGCGTAGCCAGCTGCGATGGTCTGTGGCGGTGCCATGCCCCAGATGCCGGAGGTCAACTTGGCAGCCTTGAGCCGCAGCTCGTAGCCCTTCAACGCAGACTCCAACCCAAACACAATGTGACGATTCCGTTTCTTGATCATGCGAATGCTTGATACGTTTGTCATGCCCACAGTACGGGTGTGCGAAGGCACAACGAGGCCTGGTTTCGCGCCGTCCTCGACAACGGTGGCAAGGTCCAGTTTCGTGCCAAGAAAGCCGGTCTCCTCCTTCTCTACCACCTGGTCTGCGTCTGCAAGGTCCTTCAGCATGGGGTCCGCAGCGTCGCCCTCCTCCTCGGCGGCCGTCGCACTCCCCGTGAAGGTTTCTATTTCGTCAATGGAGCGAACCATAAAGGTGTCCGAGTCGCCTGTGCGGCGCAGTGCCTTGTAGCCCGCCAGCGTAGCGCCACTGACACCAAAGATGGCAGTCACGTTCGCCGCGGTAAGAACAGGTGTCAGCACGCTTGCCAGGGCTGCTGCGTGCGTGCCCACTCCCACAATGGCTGCAAAGACGCCTGCCAAGGCAGAGCCGCCGAGGATGGCGGTGCCGAGGGAGCCGACGGCGCCAAGCGTCACGGTCGTGGCGGTCGCCAGGGCCCCAAAGGCTGGCGCGACGAGCGGCGCCACAAGGCCGCCCGTCACCACCAGCGCGGCACCGCCCAGCACCGCGAAGCCACCAACGGTAGCAATGCGTTTCATGCTGTGCTTGCGGCGTTCTTTACGGGCTGCAATTTCCTCCTGCTTCTCTCGCTCATTACGAGCCACCGCTGGTCCAGGGGTTGCTGCTGCATTCTCTTCCGGGGGTGCGGTGCCCGCGGGTGGCGCCACACCTGCTTCCTCTGAGAGGGACAGTCGGAGCTGCGCCACAGCTTCCTCGCGCTCTTCCACAATGCCAAATGGGACGTTAAGGACCCAGCACAACCGCCGACACGCTGCCCGCAGTCGTGCGTCGTAAGCGCCGAGGCGCAGCGCAAGGTTGAAGGGCAGTTGCACGATAAGTCCGTCGAGGGCAGGCTCAATGACGCGCACAATGGCGGCGACGTCGGAAGCACGCCATCGCTTGGTACCAATGTCCAGCAGCGCATAGGGCGGCGGCAGCATAACCCCATCCACCACGTTGCGCATATTGACGTCGTCCATGACACAGTACAGGAGCGAGCGCACGGCGACACGGTCCTCAAATGTGAAAAAGGACTCAATCTTCTCTGGGGATAGGCCACTCAGAGTCTCCGTGATCTCCGCCTTGCTACGCGACGGACGTTGCGCGGCCCAGATGAAATCGTACGAATCGAAGAACATGTTTGGGTTTGCGTATTTAATAAATAATTCAATGTAGCAGTCGAGAGGGTGTCTTCACAGTGCACCGCGTATAACAGCAATGAGGGCAAAGAAAGCAAAATTATAAAAGGTGTTTCCGAGAGGGAGATAACCCCAGATGACTTGTTTTTTGAGCACAGGTCAGCGGTGACGCTGCGTACACAAAAGGTGCAGGGCGAGCGTCCGCTTCGGTCGGTGGCGGTGGACACCTATGTCTTGATAAAGATCGTGTATAGGAAACACTTGTATATCACCTAGAATAGTCGAGTTTTAATTATCACGTGAGTTTCTTAATCGGGGAGGAAATAGAAGAGACAAAATGAATGCTTGGCAGTCGCCCCCCCCCCTCCCTCCGGTACTACCAGGGAGCTTATCTTTTGTGAAATACACAAATCACGAGATCAGCTGAACCGTGAATGAGCAGATGTGCGGTACACCTCTTGTTGCGCAGAGCACCAATGTACATGTGGGTCTTTATCGATCCTAAGGTGAAACGCGAACAGTGCGGCCGCCTCAAGAGACAGAAAGATGCTCACAACACGACGTATTCTTTTCTTTATTTTTCGAGATTTTCCACGTTTACTCTTCGCCTCGCACCAGGTTATGACGACGATGCCGAGAGCCGTGAACAACGTGCATGTGTAACCGCTAAGGAAGAGATGCCTAGAGAGAACCTTGTGTGTATCGACGTGTGTCTGCTTGCAGTACAGATGACGGGTGACCAACACCTGTCGTTTTAGTTGTAAGCCTACGAACGTTACAGCCAGCATGCTTAATGGCCTCTGTTGCGGCTCCCTTCCAGGCGGAGACACGCTCTGGACGATTGGATATAAGCCTTCCATGAAACGGTTGTTTAGCTTGGTGGTGCTCTGGAAGCAACACAGGTGGCATCATGGATGAACAGCCTTCCAGCGTTCGTCAAAGTTGACATAGTCCAGGCAGCCTTCGCTCACGAACTCCCACACCTCTTCGCTAATCTCCTCTTGCCGGGACTGCAGCAGCTCGCCGATGGCGGTAACATCCTTAAATTGCGGACAGTGCGCCAGCACATGCGCGTCCAGCGCCGCCTCCACGTTTGCGAGAAAGGTGCGGTACACAGAGTGCCTCTCGTGATCGTCAGAGACGGTAGAGGAGCGGGGCAGAGAGCATAAGGCCGCGTCCATATCAAAGGAGATCATGAAATCCTCAATGTGGCCTACGAGGTCGTCGAACACGGCGTCGTCGGGGGAGCCGCTGCTGCCGCAAATGACAAACTCTCCCTCGTCTGTATCCATAGTTCAGTGTCTGACGCGCGTTGGAAAGGTCTGAGCGGCGACACCAACAATCGAAACTAAAGAGAAGCAAGTCGTGTGAAAACAACGGCGCACCGGCCACTTACACCACAATTTCCAAATTATATCGAGACAGTACTCTGAGTGAAAGACTTCCTTTTTTTTTTTTTTTTTGCGGTTTGGTTGGGATGAAGCGAGTTATTAAGAGTGGGCTGCAGCAGTGCACGCGTTGCTGAGAACACCAGTGATATGCCTCCGTGTCATTCCCTTCACTCATTCCTAGTGAAGGAGATACGAATCAAGATACACATCTCCTCTAGAGACTGCCTCACGGGCAGTGGTGAACGTTGACATCTTCTCTGTAACTTGTGCTACAAAAGCCGTTGCATAATGGGAAAACAAAACAGAAGTAACGTGATGAGCAACTGGTAAAGTGCGCTATGAGCCATCTTTGGTCGATGCCGAGACGCCGCCCGAAAGTCAGAGGACGGCTGTTGTACCTCCCTATGTGGCTGCTCGCTTTTTCAACAAGAAAAGAACGCCAAGAAAGGCGACGGAAGGCCACCGTGTCCGTCAATGGGGCCTTCCCCTCATCCGTACGGAGGGAAAACAAAATACAGAGCACCCGTAACTTTGTCAGTTAAGCACAGAACGAGAAAGCAATAATAACAATAATAATAAAGTAGGACACAACACCAGAACACGTCAAACACGGGAACACATGAGAAGAAAAAATGTCACGTCTATTCGTCTACGAGGCGCCGGCCCTCTTGCTGCATTCCCGATCGCACTTTGCCGCCGGCCATACCTTTGCGGACGGTCGCCACTTTCACCTCCACGTGGTGCTGGCTGCGCGTGCTACCGGCCTTGTCATCGTCGTCGTCGTCCATACCTCCAGGCCGAGGGGTTGGGGTGCCTTTGGCGTCAAAGGTGGTGATCTTGACCGGTGGGCGCCCGCGTTGGCGTCGAATCGCGTTGATCTTTCGCTCAACGCGGTACATGTCCTCGTGGGAGATGGTGATGACGCGACTGGAGCGCGACACCACAGCCGTGTAGTCGGGCACAAAGGCCTCCGGCTGCGTAAACACCTCTTCCCCGAGCGAAGAAAAGGAGCGCATCTCTGTGCGGAACTGCCCGTTCCCAATGGACACGTCCATGCCGCCGCTGAGGAGGAGCGTAAAGGTGTGCGAGGGCTGCCCAGCCGTGTACAGGACACGCTCCGGGTGCGCCGAGGCCGGCGGGATGGGTTCTTTCGCTAGTGCGGCCGCCGCCACACCCGCCTCTACAGTGATAGGCACCTTGCGATCGGCATTGACGCCGCCAGGCTCGCCGTTGAGTTCCTGTTGATGCTGCTCGTACTCCTTAGTGGCGTCCTCTGAGACGTAGATGCGTTTGTCGCCGAGCTCGTCGAGGAGGAATTTAATTTTTGGTACGCTCCACGAAGCAAAGAAGACGTAGGCGCGGGTCATGTAGGCGGCCAGAGCCCATTTCTGCTCCTCTGTCAGATCGTCGTCCGCTTCCATGGAGTCGGTCGTCAGGCCGTAGGAATAAAAGTTCACGCGAGGCACCTTGACTGGTTGCTTTTGGATTGACACACTGCGCTTAACGCTGCGCAGGAGCATCTCATTCTCCACATCGCTATTCGTGTCGTTGCCGTCGCCGTCCGAGCCGACGTTGTACTCATCCTCGTCGAGGATTTCGGAGGCGATGAGGCGCTCGATAATGTCCTCCAGCGTCACGACACCCACAAAGACTCGGTTTGTCGTGGACTCAGGTTCCAGCAGTGTGCGCGGGGAAATTGTATCCGGGGCCGCCAGCCACTCCCGCTCTCGGTCGCGCTGGCCGGTAGGCTTGCTGCTGGAGTGATGAGAGGCCGTGGCGTGCTCCTCCCCGACAGCGCTCCCACCGTGCTCAGAATGGGTGCCCTGTGCAAAGCTCCGGCGTCGCTCTGCGTTGCCTCCCGGTGCGTTCCGGTAGTGCCGGGAAGAGCCACCACCAAACGGTCCGTCATGGTAGCCGTTCGCGCCCGTGTCTGGTGTTGTATCGTAAGCGCCCGCGGTGGAGGCGGCGCTTCCCTTGGTTGGTGTGGCAATGTGAAAGCTACCTTCCACCTTCTCCACAAAAAGCATCTGCGTGTAGTGACTCTCAAAGATCTTAAGCGCATCCTGCAGCTGTGCCTTCTCCTTTACGACGAGGAGCTCTCGGGGGTGACTGACGATAAATTCACGAATGGTCATCACGTCGTCCGCGCGCAGCGTGGAGACGTTGATGAGATCCTTGACATACAGGACGCCGATAACGTTCGACTTGGTCCCTGCGTACACGGGCACACGTGACTTTCCATATTCCCACAGCCGACGCTGCAGCGCCGCGTCGAGTGGGAGACTGGCCTCGAGCATTAGGGTGCGGTCGAGCGGGGTCATGGCGGTGTCCACGGTCACCTCGTTCATCTCCAGCGCACTGAGCATCATGCGCAGTTCGTCGTGATTGATGCCCGACTGCTCCGCGTACTTTTCGTAGTGGACACGAATGAGCTTCCGGATTTCATTCTTGTCGTACAGTTGGCCGGCGTCGTGGGAGATAATGCAGTCGAGCAGCATCCCCAGCGGTTTCGCGATCGGGTAGAGCAGCAACAGCGCAGCCTTGAGCACAGGTAGACTTGCGACACCAGCACGGAGGCCATTGCTTCCCTTGTTACAGTACGCCATGGGGATAATCTCACCGAAAATGAGCACCACCAGTGTGCCAACAATAAAGTTGACCAGCTCTGTGGAGCGCACAATCGCAGCAACAAGCTGGGAGGTCAAGACGAGCGTCAGCATGTTTCCCAGCAGCAGTGAGGCGAGCAGCTGGTGACCGAGGTGGCGAATCGGAATGATTTTCTGCGCGTACGTCTTCTCTGGCTCCGCGCCGGCGCTCGCGATGATTTCAAGGGTGACGGTGTCGATGCCAAGCAGACCGATCGTCAGGCCGCAGAACATGGCCGACAGCAACACTGTGATCAGGCACACCACCACGCGCGCCCATAGCGGCCATGCGTAGAAGCCTTTCTCCTCCTTGTTATCGGGTGCCGCCGCAACGCACTCCACAAGGAAGCTGCACAAGAGAGCGGCAGCGAACGAAACCACGGCAGCAGCCGTCCGGTTCCGGCGGCCAACCTTCATAAACGAGAAGAGCATCGTTCTTGCTTTCTTCACTTGTTGCTTTCCGTTAAGTACTCTCTAACCCAGGAGCGACGCGGAGCGAGAAGAGAAACGCGGGTACACGAAAATTGGCAAGGGGGATGTGAAGCAACCAAGTGGAATCGATTTGAACAAAAGAAACGTTTTCTGTTGCTGGCGTAGAAAGGACTACAATTCACAAATAGCAATAAGAGATGGAAACTATCAGCAGCACTGAAGAAGGAAAGCAATAAACACACGGTGAATAACGACGACGCTGCCCTTGAACACTGGAACTGCGGTGAATGTGGGTGCGTAAATGCTCACAGCACAACACAAGCACACAATACAATAAAATATACGCAAGCAGACACTAGCTTCAAGGAAGTAACAGAAAGTGTGGGTAGTGGAGGAGTGCGAGGAGAGGGGCACGATGGAAACATCGGACGTGCACGGCTCGCCCTCACGAGCACACAATCCATTCAAGGAACGCGGATGAACGAGAGGGGGCAAGCACCCAGTGGCGTCCTCCTGCACCTACTCTCTCACGACATAGCATATAGGCAAACTATTAGCTTTCTTCGCCTTTTGTGACGGCGGCCTGTGCGCTATTCGATCCCTTGAAGCAGACAGACGTCTTCAAGGGCTGGAGAACGAGGACCTGCACATGCCCTTATCGTGCTAAGCGCCCGTAAATCCTCTGCTTCTCTCTCAATTTCTCTTCTTTTTTTTCTTTTTAAGATCTGCAACGGTGAGGGAAGTTGTCACACGTGGAACAACCTTCATAAGAGCCTTCCTCACGCGCGTTGGGGTCGTTCGAGTTGGGCAACGGAGATCGTACGGACGGGGGCGGCATGCGGAGCGCACGTGCGGGAACAGGTGAGCGGCAGGGAAAAAAGGAGAGGCGTTATGTCAACAGAAACAGACAAAGAAGCACATAAACAAACCACACGATTGTCGGCGAAACAAAGTACAAAAGAAGAATAAGTCTTTAAGGAAAGAGGGGAGAAGACGCACAACCCACTACGCTTTTGAGCTGCGCTCGCTTCCATCCTGCGACGGCGGGAAAGAAACGCAAGGTAAAGAAAAAACAAATGCATCAACTCGTCCCTCCTTGTAGGCTAGTACTTGTCTTTCTTGAACGTCCCATAGGCCTTGGCGGTGGGACTGGACCCCGCCTCAAGCGCCGACTCAGAGAAAGCGCGTTGCAGCAGACGATCACGCTCCGCTGTGCGACCCACCACAGATCGGTCGCGTAGTGTGCCCGCTTGCGCTGAGCGGCTATGGGCACGCGTGGCGTGGCTGCCTTGGGCTGATGCAGCCGCACGGGCGCCGCGCGTTGGGGCGAGCGGTGCTATGGCGGTAGGGGGAGGGCCAAAGTTGGAGAGGTTCGCCGCCGACTGCGGTGCCCGAAGAACGCGCAGATGGCTGTGCAGCCGCTGGCGCACCGTCTGGTAGGACAGGTACGTCTCATAGCGCTCCTTGCTGATGCGGTATACCCGGGCGGCCCGTCCGATGATGGCGCTAAAGTCCGGGGCGTAGAAGGGGTTGGTCAGGGCCTCCTCTCCGATGAATTGAAAGGAGCGCAAGCGGCTGTGGAAGCGCTCGCGGCCGACCAGCATGTCCATCTGTCCGCCGAGGACCAATGTAAAGTATTCCGATGGCTGCCCCATGGTGTACATGACAAAGGATGGGTCTGGTGCCTGGGCAATAAAGTTGGCGTGGTCGAACCTCTGAATCGCACGGCTGCGAGGCGAGTCCATGTTCCCTGGACAGCTGGACCCAAGGCCCGTGCTGCTCTCCATTGTGTGCTCGGAGCGCAGGTCGATGGGCGGCACAGCCACCACCGACGTGCTCTCAGGCGTGGACGCCGCATCCTCCATTGGACGGCCTTTATTCACCGGTGTGTCTGTTGAGTTCACCGCAGACGCAGTGCTCGAGGTCCCTGCCGCCTCTGCCCTAGGGCTGCCGCCGCGCCCGTAAGGGGCCACCAGCTGCAGGTCCTCGGAGTCGTCCAGGAGCACCTTGATGTAGGCGGGTGGCCACAGCATGAAGGCCTTGACCGTGCGGTTGAGAAAATACGCAACGGCCCACACCTGCGCGTCGGTGAGTGGGATGTCAGCCTCCGGGTGGGTGAAGTAAGAGTAGAAGTTGACGCGTGGGGGTTTGGCCGGCTCCTCAGGAATTTGCACCGCCTCCATGCGCGGATCGCTCGTGGGCGTGCGTGGTGCCTGACGCCCGCTGCTAGAGTGGCTCGTGTTCACGTCCTGGATAGAGGTGAGCTTCTCTGGTTCGTAGCGGTCGTACTCGTCGTAAATTTCATCGTTGAGAAGTTCCTCCACCACGTCCTCCATGGTCACAATACCGACCGAGTGCACGGACTGCACATTTGCTGGGGTAGGGGTAAAGTTCTTCGCGAAACTTCGGCGCGCTGTAGCGGAGAAGTCAGGGGTAGAGGTTGCGTGAGCCGCACCGTCACCTTCACCAGCAGGGGTGGGGGATGGGACCGTCACCGCACCCGATTTCCCGCTAGCATCCTCGCCGCCGGTAGCACCCGCACCGGGAGGCACCGACGTGGACGCCGCTGCGCTAATAGCCGTCGCGGGAGCCCCGTCATGATCCTCGGCAAATACGACTGCCATGTGCGTCTTGGCGTCCTGAAAGAACTTCATCATGGCCGGCAGGGTGGTGTTCTCGCCCACCATGGCGAAGAGCCGGTTGCGCGCCTTGACCACCTGAGCTACGGTCATGGGCTTCTCGTCTGGGCCAATGTTGACGGTCAGAAGATCTTTAATAACGAGGACGTCGCAAAAGTGGCCGTCGGTGGCGGACTCCACCGGCACCCGTGAGCGGCCCGACAACCACAGCCGCTCCACAAAGTCCGGCGTGATGACGTCGTTTTCGTTGACGTACGTGGCGCTCGCGATAGGCGTCATGATATCCTTCACGCGGCGCTCCTGGAAATCCATGGCGGCCAACAACAGGTTTAGCTCGGACTTGGGCATGTCCGCGTTGCCGCTCTCGTGGTCGTAGTGAATGAGCATGAGCTTACGGAGTTCCTTGCGGTCGTACACCTGGCCCGTTTCCTCTGTCCCGACCACCCAATCGAGGAACATGCCGAGTGGGGCGGACACAGGGTAGGTGATCACCATCGCCACTCGCACGAACACAGAGCCAGCCGCGGCAACCTTGAGAGAGTACTTGGACTTGCAAATCGACATGGGCACAATTTCGGCGAAAATAACGATAACAATAGTGGACACAAAGAAATTGAGCAGCTGGGAGCCGCTGTCGTCCACGACGTTGTTGGTGTTACCGTGTGTCCGAATGGCGTAGACAATATCGAAGAGAGAGGAGAACTCCTGCACAATCAAGGTGTTGCAGAGCATATTGGTGACAATGAGTGTGCAGAGCGTCTTGTGACCCTGCTTTCGCAGGGGCAACACCTGAGCGGCGTACTTGCAGTCGGGTGCTGGGCCGGACTCGGCGATAATTTCTAGCGTGAAGGTGTCCGCGCACATGACGCCCAGCGTCAGGCCAGCGAACACCGCCGACAGAAAGGTGCAGATGCAAATCCGCACAATGTGGTCAAATAGCGAGTACATCCGCTTCGCCTGGCGGCGCTTCTCCGCTTGCGCTTGTTTATCTGCCTTGCTCAGCGGCTCCCCTGTGGTGCCATCTGCCTTGCCCGCGACGGCAGAGGATACGGCCATGGCGATGAGAAGCACATGACCAGCATACACGAGAAGCGTGCGCACCTGCCGGCGTGAGAGACGGGGTAGCGTCACCATGATGGACGAACGATACGCACGCGGAGAAGAGGGGCGGGGAGGGGGGGGGAACGCAAAGGTTGGAAAAAGAGCGAAGATGTATGTGTGGAGCCCGTCACCGCCACGGTTTAGCAACTACGACTACTACTTCTCTTTGCCGTAACCGTCAGTAAAAAAAATATATAGATTGTCCAAGAGGAAAGAGGAGTGTGGGACAAGACCACCGCAGAAGCAGCAATGCCTTTCTGGTGTTTCGCACGACGATAGAAGAAAAGATACTCTTCACAGAGCTAAGGAGAACGGCGGTATCCACAGTTGTACGCTTGCTATTCCATAACGTGGTTCAAGTAGGCAGAGAGGAGAAACGAGTGATTTAGAGAGACTGAAGGTTTTTGTGAAGTTCACGCGATCGCAAATTTGGATGCAGGCATTTCTACTGGCACACACCAGACAGTGATTTGCGAGGCGGACATCCTCGTGCAGCCATGCGAGGGAGTCAATAGCACACCGCTGCCCACATAAAAAAACATCTGAGGGTTTCTGCATACAGGGTGATCTGATTTAGCGCCCTCGCAAGACGCAGCGACGCTGTTGCCACAGCACAGAATATGTCTTTACCAAGCCGAGTGAGCCTGCGAGCACACCGTGAGACAACCTGTAGGACTCACAAGGACTCGTTGCTGTCGGCGCGGTGTCGCTTCGTGGGCCCTTAAATCTTTTTTTTTGCTTGTTCGTAGACATACTTTGTTGAGGTAAGTGGGTTGCAGATGGGGAAAAGGTTGTGCATACGTGTCTTATGACGCTTAGTTTACAACGAGAAAAGACGGAAGAAAGAAAGAAAGAGAGAGACATTACACACAGACCAACGTGTAGATCAAGACGTGTCCGAATTGATATTTCCCCTTCTCTCTCTTTCCTCCTCCGGTTCACGGTCAGTGTGAATACGTTATTTCCCACCATTCGCTTTGTCGGAAGGGTGTGGAGGACTCATCTTACACAAAGGGGATGCACAATGCAGCGATGTAAATGGTGAAGTGCCGACACCGCGTACGAAGTGGCCGCATTGCGGACCGCAAAATCGTGACGCAGCATCCGGGGCGAATCCGTGGTATGAAAGGACGCCTACGCTCCCTCAACATCTACTCCGCCCCGGAGCGTAAGGGCCTGGAGAACAATTCACTGGCAAGATCGCCGTTGCTGCCTCGGTGCCTGTTTAGAAGCCCATACCAAGGCTAGAGGCGTAGCACATGGCACGCTTACCAGGGTGCGGCACCGCGGTGAAGGTGGTGAACTTGGGTTCCATCTCGCCGCCCGTGAACTTCACAAAGGCACCCTTGTTGCCCATCTGGTCGCAGTAGTTAGGCGCGCTGAACACGGTAATGCACTTGCCACCGTGCTCTTCCTCGTAGCCGTTGTCCTTCACCTCGTGAGACCGCACAACGAGCTTGAGGTTGTTGCGCTCCAGGAACTTGCGGGTGACATCGGGGCCAAAGGCTGGGCAGTTCACACCGCGCTTGCTGGGAGTGCGGCCCGGCATGGGCTGCGGGTCCGCCCAGAGGCTCTCGCAAATCAGTCCGCTGTCAGGGATCTCGCGGAAGCGATTGGGCTTCTGCAGGTCGGCGATAGTGACATCGTCGTTGCTGTACAGGCCTCCGTGGACAACGAAGATCTGATTGTTGATCACGTGACCGACAGGAAGGGCGTTGAAAACCTCTGAGAAGAGGAGGTAGACCTCATTCGAGTACTTCGCCTTCACCTCACCTTCGAAGCCGTAGAAGTGATTCATGGCAGCACCCTCATGGTTGCCTCGAGAGAGGAAAACGTGGTTCGGGTAGAGGAGCTTGTACGCGAACAGGGTGAGAACATTCTCCACCGAGTAGGAGCCGCGGTCGACAAAGTCGCCGTTGAAGAGGTACCGGTTCGTCTCCGAAGGGTTGCCATTGAGCTTGAAGATGTTGAGAAGATCGTAAAATTGACCGTGGGTGTCTCCGCAGACGGTGATGGTCTCCCTGTCGGGCACCGTAATGGTGACAAAGTTGGGCTGCGCTTTGAAGTACTTGAGCAGTTCCAGCAGCATCCAGACGACGTCGCGTCTGTCCAGTTTCTTCTCGAGCCTAAGGTGGTCCTTCATGGACTCCACAAACTCCACGGTGACGGTGTTGTCAAAGATGCGCGGGCCCTCGTAATTGACGGCCACGTTGCCGAGCTTGACGGTCGACGACACCGGCTCGCCCTCGGCACACTTGATAGCCTTTTCGAAGCGAATCCGCTTCAGCTCCCGGTCGCACATGTCATACTTCACCTGCACGTCCTTGTCACCAGGGACGAGGGTCTGAAGAATTTTGAGATCCTTCTGTGCTTCTTTGAATTTGGCCAAGAAGATGTGTGCGGACGCACGGCGGTAGTACGCCTTAACGTAGTTGGGGTCGAGTGAGATGGCAAGGTCGGCGTCGGTGAGGGCGGCGCCAGGTAGCTCAAGTTTGAGGTACGTGAAGGCACGGTTGCACGCCACAATCGCATTCGGGTTCACTTCAAGCGACTCTGTGTACAATTCAAGTGCCTTCTGAAACTTGTTGGCGACGAAGTACTTGTTGCCTTCGTTCTTGAGCTCCGCGGCCTTTTCGATCCTCGCGGGGTCCGTGGATGGGGTGCGGGAGATGTCGCTCATGCTTGCGGTGCTGGTTTTGGTCAAGTTGGGGTGCCTCTTCCAAAAGGAAAAGGGTGTCCGTGGTGGTTATACGCTTTGATGTGGGAAAGGGGAAAGAAGAGATATATAGGCCGCGGCTGCCAGATTCACAGAATATGTCGTCGCCTGTGTCTTCCTATGGTTTACTTTCACGCTTATCGGAGAGAACAGCGAAACACAACGCAAAACAAAGGTGCTCGCTACAGAAGTCGTCCCTATGAAACGTCACACAATATGGATAGCGAAAAGTGCGCGCATGATTGGTTTCCCTGTGCATCGTCTAGTTCCGGATGAAAGGTTCCCTGCCCTTCACGGTGGGCCGCATACCCTTACCATTCAGAGTTCCAAGGATAGGAAGATACCCTAGCAGAGGACGTCACAGATTATTATTATTATTGACAATGCAGGTGACGCGAGGGAACGTTCCATCATCTTCACCTCGTGCGGGTGCGAGCCAGTTAGGGTGGGGGTGCACACTGGTGTGGGAGCTCTAGTTTGTTGCGCGCACGTGTCGTGGGCATGCCACATGAGACGGTGCGAGAAGGGATAAAGGGGGAGGGGAGAGCAAAAATCGAACGGGGAATGGAGGTAAACAGCTGCAAGGAGCAATAAAAAGCAAACGCAGCATGCGGCGGATAGAAAGCACATTCGCAAGGAAGAAACAAAGATGGAAGATGAAGGGCAGGCAGCCTTCCGCTATGCAAATGAAGCGTCGCTTCGTTGCTCGAACGGAACACACTCACCGCTAGTGTGAGCAAAGCACACACACATGCGTGCGACTCTCCCACCACGAGGATGGACGATGGTGCTGAAGGAAGCTCCGCCAGGCATTGAGCAAACAGGATTCTCGTGGGTCAACGACCAAAGGTTGAGAATCAAATGCGGGAGCCCTACACAAGTGTAGCGCCGTACGTCGTCTGGGTCTCTAGCGGACTGCCGACCGCACTGCTCCGTTGTCGGGGAAAGACCAGCGACGGGGAGGAGGGTGAACTCAGGCTGCCGCCACTGTTGTCCCGGCGCCTGTCGCTCGGCGCTATTGCCGTGAGGGCAGCGGCGGCGGTGGTGGGGCTAATGTAGTACAGGGGCGCCGCCGCCTCAGGCAGCTCCTCCGGTTCCTCGTCTTGATAGAAACGCTCCAGCTCGTTGGCGTCCATGCGCGCAACGGTTTCCTTCAGCACGTCAGCGAAGCGCTCAGGCATGTGGTCTGAGAACATGGTTGGAGCAGCAACGAGCATCTGAACGTCTTTGGGTCCTTCCATGCATGGGTAGTACACATCCTCCACACACAGAGACGGTGCCCGGCCGCAGCAGGTGCAGCACCCGCAGCCTTCCTCCCCCCAGCACGCATCACAGGCAGCTCCCGCAGACCGCTCCACCGCCTTCCGGAAGTGGATGAGGGTCTTACACGGAAACAGCTTTTGCGGACGACTGATTGGGACGCAGCTGCCGTGCCGCAGCGCCTCGCGGTACCGTGCGCTTTCCGCAGAGGCACCCACCATTTCTGTCACCTCGACGGGTGCCGCAGCCGCATTCCTGCCCCGTTGCTGAGACAGGGCCACGGGCGTCGGCGTGGCTGTCGAGGGGTGGATCGTGCGCGTCACCTGCGGCGTGCGCATGGCGTTCAAGTAGATCAACGACTTGGGGATAGGGGAGGCTGCTGTCACGTCAAAGATGGCCTCACGCAGGGCGTCGAAGGTGTGCATGGAGAGGCGCGGAATCATATCGTAGCCCAAGAAGCCGCCCATGGTAAAGTCACGGCTGTACTCTACGACAGCCTCAGAGAGCGTGCCGCCAGGTGGGGCATACGCAATGCACCTCAACCGGCCCCGTAACTCGGGCAGGTCCGAGTGCAGCAGAACCGAAAGCACCAGTGCTGTGCCCGCGCCGAGAGAGTGGCCCAGCACGACAACGTTTGCATTCTGGTAATGGCCTGAGGAGACGGCGTCCAGCACGCCGTTGTACTCCAGCGAGCGCCTGACGTAGCGTGCCGCAGCGAGCATGCCGCCGTGAACGAAGAAATCCGATGGCTGGAACTTTTTCCCGCCGTCCCCTGTCGTCTGGTCAGCCCCGTCCAGCTCCACAACCTCTGGCGATGCCGCAAAGTCTGTTGCCACATCAATGAAGGACATGGTGCCTCGAATGGCAATGACCACGGCGTCGGCCTCGCGGTCATAACACGCGTAGTGCACCGGCTCGTACATGTGATTGCTCCATGACGTCAGGAGCAAGTCCTCCTCTGGGATGCCCGTCTCCTTCAAGAGGGCCGTCACATTGCAGAAGCAGTTCGTGTCGTAGTGCCGTCCACTGTGATAGCGGCAGCACATCCAGGGGTCGAAGCAGCAGAGGCGGGGCAGACCGGTGCAGCAGCTCTTGTACTCAAACAGGAGATAGCCGTAGGCGGCCATGTAGAAGCGTGAGTAGCGGTGCAGCTCGCGCACGAGCGCCCTCTCTCGGCTTGTCAGCCGCTTCGCCGGGACGGCCTGCCCTGACACCCGTTCCCGGCGTGGGACACCCGCGCGACTGCCGGTGTCCGGCGGCGGCGGGGCAAATTTGACGCGCGCGCGCACAACGCGGCGCGAATGGTACTGGTAGCCGTGCAGCAGCAGCAGCCCCGCCGCGACATCGCTGGGGACCATGTCGTAGGCACAGAAGGCCTGTGAGAGCACGGTGGCGACAACACGAAACGCATCGTCGTCGTGCTCCTCCCTGACGCAGTGGCAGCAGAGCACGCGGCAGCGCTTCCACCACGTCCGCTGATAGTCCTCCGGGCTATTGTATACGGTTCGCCCCGACGGGTCGTACACCACCAAGAGGGAAATTGCAAACAGGCCACATACAAGAACGTTGAGACTGAGAGAGGCCACCAGAATGCGGTGGCTCAGTCGGCTACAAGAGCGCATCTCCCCTCGCAGAAACGTGTGGTGCAAGCCGAGGCACGTCAAGACGGCCGCCACAACCACAGAGGCCGCGTTGATATACAGAAAGAAGGGGACAAGGGACCGCTTGGAGACGTCGAAGATGGCGCCACGCAAGCTTAACAGAGCCGTGATGCAGAAGAAGAGGGCAGCGATGAGGTCGACCACACAGAGGCCCAGAAAATACCCGCCCAGTTCGGCCGAGGCCCCTGGGCACCCTTTGATATGGAAAGACCCACCCGTGCTATCTGGACTGCTGCTGCTATCCCACGAGCCCTCCGTTCGTGCAATTCGCGTGAGTCCAAAGACACCGCACACGGTGAGGATAGAAAAGTAAAGAGCGCTCGAGAAGGTGAAGTCATCGGCACCCGTACGCCATCGTCGCCCACACCAGACGAGAGCGGGCATTCAATATGAGGAATGGCGCAATATAGCGTGGTATATGGGTGAAAGAAAAGGGGAGAAACGCAATCCGGGACACTACGGATCCCTACAAAAAACCTGGAAATACAAATGAGAATTATGTACAGATAAAGGAGAATACTAGTAGTGCGCACACCAAGGGAAAGGAGCCGTCCACCCGTACCCTCTGCTGGAGGGGAAACGACAAGAGGGTTTTAAGGAAAGAAAGAGCAAACAACGTGCGGTACGGTGTCCATGACTAGTGGGTGTTCGGGTCGCTACGAGGACCGCCTTCACGGAAATTCACTGCTTCCGTTCGCGAGACGACCAGATCCATTCGGAGAGGACATTCTACCCCTCTTGAATCGCCTCCCCTCCTGTTGCCGCGGAAAGCATAAAGGAGTCTCCCCGTGGGAGACGGAATGGCGTGTCGGTCACAAGGGAGGATCGTGCTCCCGTAGAGCCAACACCCCATTTCCCTTGTGTACCGCAGTGTGTTGAGACCAGTTTACATATCCGACGTTGGCTCTTTCAGCACCTTCTTCGGTGACAAGGAAGCGCATTATGAAGGTTTCCGGCGCATTCTCTCTTCTTGGTGGATTGGGTTGATATACGTGATATTTCAAACTGGCAGGACTCTCAATTAAAAAAAAAGGAGGAGGAAAAGCTCTTGTCACCACGGCGCCGATGCTAGATTCGGTTAAGGAGACGTCTGTGAGAGGTTGGAGTAGGCGCAGGCCTCACAAGCACAAAGAGAAACCGCACAGGGGCGCTTTAGAGCAATGGACGGTATGTCTGTGTCACAGCACAAACTCGCGGAAATGAATCAGTATGTTATCAGGGTCGTGATCACTCACCGCGGTCGATTGCATTACACGTGCTGACGCCAATGCGGGAAGCAAACACGTAAAGGCTCCACAAGCGCACGTGTCTGCGACCGCGAAGGAACGCCAAGCGAGGTCTGTGAGGAAAACAGTATTCAGGGGAGAGGCTGGTCAGATTACAAGAAACAAGGAATTAAATCACAAAAATAAAACGGGAGAGCGTGGTGAAGATACCGAGGAGAAAGAAAAGAGAGCAAGAAAGCGTTAGAAATTAGGGAAAAAATATAAAGGCGTATACTTTGGATTGCTTTGCGCGGAAGAGGAGAAAGGTATGTCTGGGATAGGAAAAGCAGGGTTCAACAATCTCAGGTAAAGCGCGGTGCTCATTTGGTAAGGCGTGACTTAACACAGAGAGAGAGGGAAGGGGAAGGAAAAAAAAAAGGGACGGCTGTGATAGAATAAGCATTATAGAAAAAATAAATAAAGTGAAAATGCAAACCGAGAGGGGAAGACATTTAATTGATGGTTGTCGAGCGGAGATGAACGAGAAGAAAGAGGGGAGAGAAGGAAAGAGAAACGTAGGGAAAGGCACATCGCAGAGGAGATGTGTGAAACGATTAAAGATGAAAGGAAGGAGGAAGATGGGACCACTGATGCAAGTGTGTCAACTGCCTTTGTCAAAACACAAACAGGCACGTTCGACCGAGGATTTGGAAACTCACGGTCGAAGAAAAGCAATGATCTCTTCTGCCTGCCGCTGTGTCATCCGACTCGGAACATTCCGAGGCCCATTGACGGGTATGCGATTTCTTTATCTTGTGAAATCAGATCGAGGAAATTCGGTAACTCGTCAAGCGCTGCAACGGTCCAGATGGTGGTTCGCGCCTTCCGCGCACACAGCATCTTTACCATCTTCGCAGCGTGATCATTCCACTGATCAGGCAACCATGGGCCATGGGACAGCCACGCACCCCATGCTGCCCGGCGACAAGACAGAATTGAAAAGGCGCAAGAGGTGAGCTGATGGAAGGCATGCACGCCCAGGCGCGTGTGAGGACGAAAAATATATCCTACTCCACAGCTAGGAGCGCCGCTCTCCTCGTCGCATACGGCCATCACACTAGGTCGCTAGTCCGCTTGGCAACCCTCGTGCAACGACGGCACGGGTACGCTTGAAAACAGACAAGTACAGAATGATTTGACCGGTGGAGTACCGTGGAGAAGAGAGAGGAAGAGGGCGAGCGGACGCTGAAGGAATGCACGGAGACGAACGTCTAACCGTGCACGCAGACAGTGAAGGGAAGTGACGGAAAGGACAGAAAAGCAAAAGTTAGGAACGACAGGAAAGAAGGGAGAGTGAGGCGGTACAAACATATTGCATGGAGGAGGAGAACCAAGAGTACCTGCCATCGTGCAAATAGAGAGAGAGAAAAACGAAAGAGGATCAGCGAAACGAAGGTAAGTTCAGTGGAATCCCCACGTGATGGGAGCGGCACAAGACGGTTCAAGGGGAGGATGCAGCGGGACCTGGGAAGAAGAAGAAGGAAATCTACAGTATTCTGCTTCGTTCCGTGATCCTATCAGGCATGCCGTGGTGTGTTTGCCCGCACGCCGAGTGGGTGTGGTGGAAGAGATGGAGGTAGATGGGTGGAAGGGACAGAAGAAGGAATAAGGAATAAGGGTGTTACTACATGAACAGAGGCGATAACAGTGGTGTGACAAATCAGTAATGGTCTGGGAGACAGAGTACTTCTCTGGGAGGCAAAGAAGTTGTTGCTGTGTTGTTATATGTGCCCACGGATAGAATAAAGGGACGGTGCGTCAGAAAATAAATAGAAACACCTTCCCTGTGGGTGAAGGAAGTGGACGTTCCCATCGCGGGGTGGTCGTCAGCACTGAGCGGAGTATGCAGTGGGAGAGACCGTCGCATCAGAACTCGTTGTGAGAGAAATGATGAGATAACGTAAAGAGAAAAAAAAAAACGGCGAGAAGATAGAAGCAATACCAGAAAAAAAAGGAAGAAAGGATAACTCAAGAAAAAACAAAACGCTGAAGTGTGGCCCCAGTGACGGGACACTGAAGCGGAAGGGAACACGTTAAAAGTGGAGGAAAGCATACAGAGAAGGAATCAGTGGGAAATGATAGAGGAAAGAAAAGCGAGAGTGGAGAGTGCACCCTCAGCGGGAGCCGTGGAAGCGTCTATGAAGGTGGGAAGACAAACTGTCAAGCCGGAGAGAGGTGGCGTCAGCTGTCATCACGAAACGAACGGATCGCGTATAGAAAGGATGGGGGGAGCTTCCATTCGTTCCTTCATGTGTATCCCCACAGTACGCGATGAGGGCTTGGTTCAGTCTACAAAGAAAAAAAAAAAAGGGTGAAAGTGGGGAAGCAGGAAATCGGCTGCGGAAAAAAAAAAAAGAAGAAGGAAAAGAAGGGTCGTCAGAAATATAGAACAACGCTGGAAATAATAAATCAAGAAAACCAAACTATAATACTCGCACCGTGAATTCGTTAGCAGACGAGGGAACACGGGCGAACGCTATAGACGGCCGCGGTATGATGATGTCATGACATGGCCAACCACACTACTCTGTCCCTCTTGCGAGGAGTGTCTGAAGAAACGCATGTTGTGCTTTGACTACCGGAAAGAATGACCGCTCCCACCTGCGAGCATTCGTGCGTACCGAGAGTGGGGAAGGAGGGAGGGGGGCAGAGGTCATCAGCACGTATCATTTTATGTGCGCTGAGAAAGAGCGTGATACCGCGGGGAGCTAATAGGTTGCCCGTCCGTAATGAGGCCGTCACGGTCAGTAACATTTAAAAAAAAAAGCGGAGAAATGATAAAATGCCAAGGTGTTCCACCAGAAACAGCGTGACCCCATCCATTGCCAGCAATGTGTGTGTGGGATAAAGCAAGTGAACACTTATGGCACGGAGAAGAAAAAAGGGAATTTTTTTTTTTTTAAGCAGCAGGAAGCGAAAAACGATAGTAGAGAGGTAGAGTAATCATGAAGCGAAAAACCACTTTGAGGGACCGTTTCTTTTCCTTTCTTCACCGTGAAGCCAGTAAACAGCAGTGCACATGAGCTTGGCTTCATGAGAGAAAGGCAGGGAACGTAGGAAGGCAACGGGCCGTCAAGACGCAAGGAGCTGGGAGTGGGTAGGAAGGTAAATAAAGGGAAGGTGGGCCTTCTTTTTTGGTGTTTTAGAGGGGCGGAGGGAGAGAGAGAAAGAGAGAGAGACTGTAATGGGCAGTCGTAGGAAGACGAACTTTTTTAAAAAAGGAGCTCAAAACAAAACACGTTAATTTTTCTGCATTATGTTTGCAAGTGTGATCCGCATTGGGCTGCGTTTTCCCAAAACAGAAGAAAAAAAAGCGGTTGCATTATTAGGAGAGGGAGCAATTGCGGTGAACATGTGCTCCGCTATCAGTGCGTTTGCTAAGCTCAAGAGTGAGTGCGATCGGGCGACCGTTGTAAACTGCCCTCGTGATATCCGTTCCTTCTCCATGTGCGTGTGTGTGGGGCTGATGGCGCCAGGAGGGATAGACGTCAGGGCCCACGTGCACAGGGATGTCGGAATGGCAACCGGAGGAGCAAAGCAAGAACGCCGTACGGTGAGAGAGAAGGACATAAGGAAAAGGAAAAAAGGGATTGCTTGGACTGTGTGGAAGTGGGGAGGTTGCGTAGGAAGGAAGAGAGGAACGAATGCAAGAAAATAAGCACAAAGGAAACAAAGCAAAATAAAGGAATATGGAGCACCACAGGATGGAAGGAGTGGGGGAGGAACACGAGAGAGACCCAGGAAGCCGAAGCGCGAAGAAAGCACACGGGTTGAACAGAAGTCCGGAAGAACGCCGGCAACCATCGAATTCAGAAAAAGAAAGAAAGAGTCCCTGTATATATTAGTGCTGCGGAGAGCAATAAAGGGGAAGAGATAGGAGAGAGACTGACAGACGGAAGGAAAGGAGTGCTTTCAACGGCGTCGTTATCGCGAAGGTGGTTAAGAACGAGAACATACAAAGACCGCCGTCATGCCCACAACGAGAAACAGTGACCAGCGCCTTCCGCTAACGAAAGAGAAAATATCCCGAAACGTAGAGCAAAACAAAGGGAAGGTACTCTGAATGCGTGCAGGGAAGCGAACAGAAACGAAAGAAAGAAAACACATTTGAATAACGGATGAAATGCACGGAAGCGAACAAAAAAAAAAAAACAGAAACGAAATAAAGGAAAAGAAGAATTTTCATGTCTGCACGCAAAGCAAAACAAAACAAAAAGAGTCAGTTCACCAATTCACGAATAGGGAAGGAGTGGTACTCGCCTCCCACTCGTCCACTTCCCAGCAACATTCGAGAAGCGTTCAATCTCACAAAGGCATCTGAACACCGGAGGTTGACGTTCTCGGGCTGCCGCGGGTGTAATACCGGGACCCCCGCGCAGGAGAGTCGACGCAAGACGGGGGAGGGGGAGGGGGGGGGGGAGGTGAGTCACCATCCCAATGGAAGGAGAGAAGGGTGGTCGATTATCCAAAGGGAGAACGAGATCAGCAAATTTACCAGCTGAAACCACGAGAATTGCGTTGTCGCTCCTCGTGCGTGTTTCGCTGACATTGTTTCATTCGTTACACTCCTCCGTGTCTTCGATTCCATCCCCTCCTATGTTAATATTGTTATTATAATTATTGTGGTTCCGGTTGCGTTGATTGTCCCCGTTATGAGCGTCGTGGAGAGACAAACTTAGTTTTCTCCTCCTTTTTTTTTATGTTCACGACGCCCCCTATTTAACGCTGCCTGATGCCAATATAAAAACGCATCCATTGACTACGGACATCTGCGTTCATAGAGTAGCCGTTTTCTTTCCCGTTGTGGACCGAAGGTAGCACCGTCTGGAATGCCTAATGACCCGCAGTCACGTGAGAGGAACGGAGAACACGACACCTTAACCTGCGCCACGCACGAGCAGCGGTAGACCACGTTGACGTGCTAGCTCTCTCTCTCTCTCTCTTTCAGACGAGAGAGCTGAGCTGGGCAGCTATCTTGGTTTGTTCGACTTGGCAACGACGCGACTCGCGCAGCTGACGTCCAGGAACCGAACCACAGAGAGGCCTTGGATGCTTCTATGGACGACGCCACGCGCAACGATGAAAGCAGCAAATCCTATGCCGTCGAGTAGTACGCGGAGGGGTTATCGTAGGCTTCATGTGCAGGCTAAAGCAACGGGGATCATCTTCACACAGCCCAGTCACATAAAACGATTGTTCGTTCTTCGGAAAGGCAAAATAAAAAAGAACACGCACCAACAGCTCTATCCCCTCCTCCGGTGATACCGTCGCCAGTCTGTCCCACGCGCACCATACTGGCGGCGCGAGCACGTTCAGTAGTACGTCGGTCTCTCTACGAAAAGGGGGAAAAAAATATTGTATCGATGCTCCTGGCAATACGGTAGAGATGCGTCGGAAAGGAATAGGAAGAAATGAGAAGGACCGATGAACGTCGAGACGCGTTGGCAACGGCTGTGCGACCGCATACGCAGTGACAACGCACATAAATAGGATTTGATAGAGGCGGGGCAAGGGATGGAGGAGAGAGGGAGAGAGGTGCGGGGAAGTCGAATCGTAGACCCTCGCTGCGCGGCGAAGGATGGACTGTAGAACATGAGTTACCGCAAGGGAAAAGAGAGGATGTTCGAAGCATTCGTGGGGTGGAAAGTTCAGCAAACTACCGTCGGACAACAGCAGTGTTGAAATAAAATAAAGGATATGGAAGGGACGGGGGACCATGTTTGCAGAGGCAGAGGTTCATTTGGCTAACATAATTTTTTTAAAAAAAAGAATAAGATATATTTTTTTGTGCGTTGTTGAAAGGGCGAAGGTGCGTGGGCCAGGTGCTCTGGTGCATTAAAAAAAAAAAAGAAGAAAGGTAAAGAGAGAGGGAGAGAGGGAGCACATGCACGAGGAAAACATTTTATTTGGACACAAAAGGAAAGTGAAAAGGAAGGACTGGGTGGATTAATAAAAACAAAGGAGAAAACAAAGGCCAAAGACACGTTAATAGAATTGCTGCCAAAGTTCTGTTGGAGAGCCAAAGAAAGAAACAGTGCCGTAGGCAGGGGGGGGGAGGCGAGAGAAGCAAGGTGGGTAAGGGATTTGAACATGAAACATCGTATGTTTGCGAGAGGGCGAGGTATGAAGGTAAACGACAACGAAAAAGAAAAGAGAAAAAAAAAAAGAGAGGAGGGGGTGGGTCAGGTAGGAAACGCTACTTTGATGCTTGAAGGTCACACGCCAGACGGTAATGCAGAGAAGGAAAGAAAGCGAACAGGAGATAATAATAATAAATAAACACAAAAATAAACAAGGAAAAGGGAAAAGGGAAAAAAAAAGGGACACGGATAAACCATAAATGCAGGGGAAAGCAAACGGTCGCTGGTGGGGAAGTGTCGAATCGCATGAGAGCACCACAGCGAGGCATCCCCCGCCTCTGCACAGCCTGTCCCCTAAACACTAGGCTGCAGACAGAACTGCACGAGGCCAGACACCCGGCGTGCAACTCGCACGCGTACGGAGGGATCTCAAGATGCCGCATTCCCTGCTTCTCTTGTGGTCTCGCACGCTCGGCGTCACCAGCGCCATGAAAGTACGCTCGAAGGACTTGGGTGTCACAGTCCGTTCGGACCCTACTGCAGCACCACGGCGCTGTACGGGTTGTGCGTGTAGCGGCGAGTGCGAGACGGCGTCGATGACGTTGGCGTCGACGCAGCCGGACTGTTCCCTGGGTTGATGTTCGTTGGCGTCGTTGGGTGGTTGGACTGCAGGCTGCGCTGGGAAAGCGGCAGCGGCACGACCAACGGCTTGGTGGGTGGCACCATTATGGACTGCTGCTGCTGCTGGTGCTGCTGTTGCGGAGGTGGAGGATACGCACCGCGCTGGCTGCTGTAGTGCCCACGGTCCCCCGACGGGCTGCCACCGGCAGGGTACATGCGCGGCGTCACGCTGGTTGACTCCGAGGCAGGGGTCAGACGGTCCGACAGCACGGGGTAGAAGCCGTCCCCCGCCATGGAGTTCCCACGAGAGGGGATGCTGATGTTACCGAGGGAAGGCTGCTGCTGCACACCCGCCATGGGCGGGACCGGGGTCTGGCGAAAGGACATGCCGCTGGCGTTGGGGCTGCGCGCGACGCTGTTGTACGCCCCTTGGCTCGAGGTGGGCGATGGTAGCGAGGCGTTCTGCGCAGAGGCGATGGAGAGGGCACGGGGGGTCAGGGAGGACTGCGGGGTCGAGTAGAGCTGCTGCTGCTGCTTCTTGCTCAGCAAGTTATCGTTGATGAGTTTGCCCATGAACGGGATGCCGTCGCAGTCGGCGAACGGACAGGTGTGGTGCACACCCTTGAGCGCACGCTCTGCGGCGCCTTCCTCCGCAAACGTCACAAAAGCGATGCGGCGGGCGACGCCCGCGGTGGCGGGGGATGGGGGCGTGCGGGCAGCCTCTGTGGTAGGCGACACGGTGCCGGTGTGCGGGTTGTAATGGTGGCTGGCGCCGCTGCCGTCTGCCAGCATCTCCGCCTGCTGGGTGTCGGCGTGAATGCTCACGCCCACGACGGTGCCGTAGGCGCACAGGAGCCGGCCGAGGTCGTCCGTCGTCGCGCTGGCCGGCACGTTGCGCAGGAAGAGCTTGTACATTTGCTTTTTGTTTTGATCATTGTTGGCCGTCTTGAAGTCGTGCTCGCGACGGGCCCACTGAATGGAGAGCTTCTTGCTGTAAATGGGGTACTGATCCATCGCACGGCGCGCCTTCTCGGCGTCGGCGGGCGATTCGTAGCGAACGAACGCACGGCCCAGGGACTCTCCCGTGTGGATGTCACGCATCACCATGGACGTCGCGATCGTGCCAAAGGGAGAGAAGAGGCGGAGCAGCTCCTCGTCGTCAATCTCTCGGGGCAGGTAGCGGATGAAGAGGTTGGTGCGACTCGTGCCGCCGCTGGGTGTGGTGGCCATGGGAGTGCCTCCATAGTTGGTGAAGGACGGCATATCCACAACGGCGCCGCCCGGGTAGCTCGTAGGGGTGTGCGTGTTGCTTCCAAGGGCGCTGGGGTTCATGTAGGGAGGATTGAGGTGCTGGCTTTTGGGGAGGGGCAGGGGGCCAGGGACAGTGCGCTGGCCGACAGACGACGGCACTAGCGTGCTTTCCATCAGATCAGGAGACTCCATTGTGTCTGGCGCAGAAAGAGAGAGAGAGAGAGAGAAAGCGACAAGCACGTGTGGCAAGACTCAAATCGGTATGCAAGGGAGATGCACAAGAGAGAGAGGAAAGGAAGAAATAATACGGTTGAATGGAAAAGATAAAAACGCAAAAAGGAAAACAGGGATCACGGGGTGGATCAGGAACTTCTTGAGTCGTAAAACAGCAAAAAAAATATAAGGGGAACCAATAATACGATTAACAGAAATTATATCACTAGCGAGGGTGATGTCGAAGTGAGGGCGTCGTGTTTGGCGTAGACTTTACTTGTGTTGGACGCTGTCTCTTGGGTCACTACGGATGGTTGTAAAGGGAGAGCAAGTGAAGGGTGGGATGCTTGTACGCGGAGGAGAGCGACGGAAAAATAACTATATGACCGAGAAATAGAAGAAGAGGGGAGAGAGAGGGAGAGGCAGAGCAGTGGGTGATATACGGAAGCAATTGCAGCAGGCAGTGGTTCAAGGGAGGCCACGGTAGCCCGTTCCCTCAGTGATCTCTCACACACACACAGAGAGAGAGAGAGCGTCTCATCGGTATGGCACAGAAGGAGGCTGTCACGACAGTAGTGCAGCGCATGGATATCCTTTTCTCCCTATTCCGTACGAATCCTTTGCCCAAGGGGATTTACTGGCAGCGCTCTTACCCCTAATGCGACGGCGTCCTCACTTGCCTTGACACTGTCCATATAGTTTCCTCTTCGCTTTGCCGCTTCAGAGCCGTGAGGGAGGGAGTGCGGCGGACGGTGGTAGCAAGTCGTGCGTGTACGCACAACAATAACGATTCCTCGCTCACTCAGACCCGATTTGTATACACACACACACACACAAGAAAAAAGAAGGGTGCAAAGTGAAGAACAGAGAGAAGCGTCGGGGAACGAGTGTAAGGGCAGATATGTGAGAAAGAAGACTGCCGAGGAGAAAGAGCTCATTGTCTCGGTGGTCGCTATCCGATGCATTGTGTGCAGTGAGGAGCTGCGCGTTTTGAGATGGGCGCGTCGCCTTAGAGAGGAGAGTTCGTGCACAAGGGGGGGGGAAGCGAAGGCACACCATCCACTGATGCGAAGACGTGGGCTCGGGGTTGGTAAGTTTGTCAATGAAGAAGTAGAAGAGGATTACACACGAAAAGAAAAAGAATACTTGGCACAAGACGAGGACGCAGCGCACTGCCTAGTGAAAGGCCTCGAGGATTGTGCCCACGGAAAGGAAAACAAACAGAAGGGGAATCGAGAAAGAATCACTAGTGTCTCGATAAAGAAAAAGAAAGAAATGATGAAGAGGGGGGAGGGGTAGGAATACGGGGAGTGGATGAGAGTGAAAACAAAGCACCACACAAAGGGTTCCTCTACTTCTTCACCAGCGTGCACGGCATGGCATTGCGCGAGGTGTTCACCTTGTTCGGATCGTGGTACGTCGGCTCCCCCTCAATCAGCGTGATGCCGCTCGGGACGGTCAAGCCACTCTGTGCCACCGCGGCGTCCACGGCCTCGACACCCTGCATGAGAGAGTGGTCTTGGTTGCCCACCTCATAGCGCCAGCCACCGAAGCGGCCGCGACTGTAGATGCCCAAGGAATCGCGCAGCCACGGCTGGACAGCCTTGAGGGGTGCGTCACGGGTGAGGGATGGCAGCGGGTAGCCCTTCTTCTCGTTGTGGTAGAAGGTCGAGACAACGTTTTCCTTGGCGTCCTGCTCTGTCATGAGGTCTGCCGCCACACATCCCTTGAGGCACGCGTCAATGATCTCCTGCTGGTTCATGGTCTGCGGCTTGAAGGTGGGCGTGAAGTTGCATTCCACCATGAGGGACCACTGCGTATCAGGGTCGGGCACGTTAGCCTTGGCATAATTGGAAAAAACGGTACAGCGGTAGAACGGCGTCTCGTCCCCTGGGAAGTACATCCAGCACGTGGTCTTGATGTGCTCAGGGCACTTGCCCTTGAGGCCGAAGCCCACAATGTGGGTCGAGTTAGACCAGAGGTCCTTGGCCATCTCGCGCAGTTCGGCAGGGGTGTAGGGGTACGCCTCTGTCTTGCCCGCCTCTCCCTCCGTCTCCATGCCCGTGGCGATCATGTGCAACACATCGTCCAGGGCCATGGTGGAAATCAGCGTGTCGTACGTCTGCTCGCTGCCGTCCGACATGAGAAGCTTCTTCGCCTTGGGCAGAATGCCGGTTACCTTGCTGCCGGCACCGCCAAAGATGCACCGTTCCTTGGGCACAAACTTCTCCTTGAGGGCGAGGTAGATGCCGCCCGTGCCCCCTTTCTTAGGAAAGCGAAACGTTGCGTTGGGACCCCAGCCGACGTCATCCTCACGGGTCTGCAGGTTGCGCTTGATGCGGTCAAGGTCCACGGCGGCCACACGCTCCCCCATCCAACTGACCGTCATCTCGCGAGGGGGAATGGCCCACACCTTCAGGTTGTATGGCAGCATGAAGTACTTGGCAATGCCGGCCCCAAACTGGCGGTGGATGTACTCCTCAAAGGTCGCGGGTGGGCTCGCGTACTCCTTCCCGTGCACCGCCTCCAGACCCTCCAGGCACTCCTGCCGCTCCTTGTCAGGGAGGCGGTGAATGTTGAGCTGAAAGGGATACGGCACCCAGGTACCGCAGATGCGGACCCAGGATTCGCGTTGCAGGCGGTTCCACCCCGCGTCACCGCCATCCGACTTGTTCGCCTCCGTGGCAAAGGTGGCGTCCATCAGGTCGTCAAAGTACTGGTAGTGCGAGAAGATCACGTGACCGCCAAAGTCCCAGGTGAAGCCCTGGGGGTCCTGGAAGGACCGTGACAGGCCGCCGGGGATCTCGCTCGCATCGATGAGGGTCCAGTTGGGGTGGCCCAGTTCCGTTAGCCGGAACGCTGCGCCGAGTCCGGTCGGGCCACCGCCCACAACCACAATCCTTGGCGGAGTGCTCATGTGTTGATCGATCGTTAGCAATCCCAATACGTAAAAATAACCAAAATAACAATGGAAAGCGGGAGAATGGAAGAAGACGTTCAGCTTTCGGTGAACAGATGACTCTGTGAAAACAAAAAATGAGAGAACAAAAGAAGAAAAGAAGAGAATGAAATGTGATAGAACAGATGCGCGTCAATGGGGACCGAAGAGGGCGGTCAAGCGGAGGTTAGACGAACAGGGAGAGGAATGAGTCAATTTCTCTTGACATGCTTGCAGGAGCGTTGTGTGTTCATTGTCGTGCGTGTGGGTGAAAAGTGAAGGGCGGGAGATGGGAAGCAGGTGTCACCAAACGATTCACTGTGTCAAACATTATCCATGCAAGGTGTAGGACAGCGTTTTCCTTGCAATGGCGTTGCGCTTGAGCACGAACCACGTCCGCTATCACAGCCACGAAAATAAACATCCAGGTGACCACTGCAGCACACGGGCAGGTGACAGCTGCCATGCTGAGAAAGGCAATCTACCTCCCTCCAACCACAGCAAAGGTAACCTCTACCGTTCACGAAGAAGCACTTCTAGAGACCGCGAACCGCCTCCTGATTGCACGGGGAGCGCGGCCACCAAAGCGATGTTTCTGGTATCCGTTGACACTGTCGCTTTTTTTTTTTCTGAACGCTGTTACGTGTCTTTCAAGAAAAAGAAAAAGAAAAAAGATATCAAATCAGTTTGTGCGGAATTCTTCTGGGGCACACAAGAGCGAACAAATGATGACTCCCACAGCAGTCAAAGTAGCGATGTCAGCTTGGGAACGTGTTGAAGAATAACAATGCAGTTTCCTCCACTGCCTTTCTCCCCAAGGACAGCGACGTGCCCAGCTGACGTCGCTCTCTCTGCTCCAGACGTCAAGTCTGCCGCTTGAGTCACCCTGTTTTTGCGACAGAAGCCTAAATCATGCTAAAGGCAACGAACATCTTTTTTTTTCTTTGTTTACCGCGTGAGTACGTCACCATGGTAGCGTACCATCCTCTGTTGATGCGTCTAGGGTGTGGTACACCACCATGGTTTCGTGGGTTATGCGTAGTGCCTGCCGCCCCCAGTGAGACAGAAAGCAGCAGCAGCAGCGTGAATAGGTCGAAAACTTTAATAATAATATATAAAAAAAGGTGAAGCTACGAGCACAGCAGTGTACTCCAAATGTGTCTGTGGATGCGTTTCTCCGCACAGATCAAAGCCGTGTTGTTGGTCGTTCCTTCGTTGCTCAAACAGCAGATAGAGAAAGAGAGATCCCCACAAAAGCTACCGTAGTAGCCGCGACACATCTTCTCGTCGCCCTCCTCTCTGCCTTCAAACAAAATGTGCTCACAGGCACGGAGGGCTAAACGGAAAGTCAGTGGTTCCTTCATGCCCAAAATTGCAGAAATATCGTTCCGGAGGATAACCAATGGAACAGCTGGCACGAAAAAAAAAAAACTAAAAGATGTGCAGCAGGGGGGGGAGCACAGCAGTTGTGTGACGAGGGTACTGACCACGACGGAGAATACAAGCACGAGCACTCTCTCCATTGAAAAAGAGAGGCGGGGGGGTCACTGGGTGCCACGCCTAGATGTACTCCATCGAGAATCCGTAGACCATGCGCATCGCCTCAAAGAAGTTGGCCTTCCAACCCTCTTGCACGGACTGCATCTCGCCCGCAGGAATCCCGCTCTGCGCGAACTCTAGCAGCGTGACACCAGGCTCCTCCTTCACAAACTGGAGCACCACGGAGGAGTGCACGCCGGTGGTCCAGCTACCGAGACGCCACTGCATCTTAATGTTAGACGGAGGCTGCACGTCCACGTAATAGCCGGAAATGACGCCGCCCAGGAAACTGAACTGGCCACCGGCCTTGCCGTCGATCTTCGCCGGGCTGCGCGTGTACACGCTCGCGGCGCCTTGGTCCATGAAGCAGTTGAACAGATTCTCCTGCGGCACGCGCCACCGCATCTTCCAGCAGAAGGAGGTGCCACCCGCCGTGCTGCTCGCGTTCTCCTTCTTGGCAGACGCACCCGACGACTCCTTGGCCGCACCTGAACCATTGGAGGACGATGACGGCGGTGGTGGTGGTGGCATCGCCGTGCCGCTCTTGAGTTGTTTGCCAATGTGGTACTCCTCAAAGAGCGCGTCAAAGTACTTGATGATAGCCGCGCGCACCGCCTCCCGGCCCTTGCTGCGAATGACGTCCTCCACCGCCTGCGCAGCCTTACCCGTCTCGGGGCACTTGACGGTGATTTCATAATCGTTCTTGAACTCGTCATGGTCCACCTCCGGGATCTCCATCGTACCCTTCACTTCCACAGGCTCCTCCCCTTCACCCGCAACCGTCACGCTGCCTGACCACTTCATCGTGACCTTCAACTCAAAGTAGCACATCATCTTACCCTTCCGCTGCGCCACCGTCACGTCGCCAGAGATGTCGCTGATTTCGTCAATCTTGGCCGTCACCTTGGCACCGCCCTTCTCCACCTCACCAACAGGAAGATTGGTGAACGCTTTCTTGAGCTGCTCTTGGGAGTGCTTGCTCAGGTCGCGCTCCTGCCAGTGCCACGCATTGACGTTGGCGCCGTCCTCGCGCTCCGTGACGATCCAGCGGGGGTCGCCCTCACCAACTTTGGCCATGATAATATATTAAACGTGAGAGGTGGAGAAAAGGAAAACAGAATGGCTCAATGCTTGTGCTGCCAAGGCCCAAGAGAAGCCGTCTGTGAAAAGGGTCAGCTGTTAGTTTAGAGTGAACGTACAGACAAAATGGAGGCACAGGATGTATCGTCAAATGTAAACTGAGAAAAGGTATAACGGGAACCCTTAGCGAGCTGCACGGCGGCCAGCAAACCGGGAGCTACAATATACAGAATAGTGAATAAGAAAAAGGCTTTCAGATCTACGGGAGAAGGAGAGACATCGTTGAAGAGAGGATGTTGAAAACAGACACATGGTAACGATAGGAATTTCTTAGACCACATGCACAGGTACTGTATGCACCGTGCGCGAAAGACATGCGGCAGAGCAAACTTGAGACGCCCGCAGCACGTCGGTAGGCGCTACTGCAGCGCACGGAGATCCCTTCTGCTGAGGAGCGGGTGGTGCAGAGCTGAAGTGACACACGCACAGAGACCCACTTGTGGGTGGTGTGGTTGAGCGTCTTTGCAGCGTAAACGGATGCAATCGCGTACCCGACATGGGCCATTCTTCCGTTGGAACCAACGGCAGCGCTTCCTATCGTAAAGGGTTCCTTCTCGGTAGTCGTTGTTGCTGTGTCAAGGATCCGCCGTGCAATACGTTTTTGTGTGTAGGATCTTTAAGGATATTTACTCGTTGAGCCAGCGGCCTCTCAAGAAAGTAGTGAAGAAGAAAAAACAAATGTTCTTCTAATTTTTTTTAAAAGACCAACTACGCGATGGGATAGAGGAGCACAGAAACAAGAGAATTTCCTCTCTATCGTACGGCGCTCTGTAGAAATACCAGCGCCGACGCATGCGTAGACAACACGCACGCAGAAGAGAAAAGAAAAAAAAAACACCAACGCTGTCAACCATCCCAACAGAGAGCTACCGTAGAGAGGAGGATACCAACAGCGTGCCTCCTGTAACGACGCCCCGCTGGACGTGCGTTGCCGCAGAACCGTAGAGCTCCCTTGCTCGATGTCGGGCAGCAAAGATAAACCGACAGCCAAACACGCCTGTCCCAGCTAAACAACAAGAATTACAGAACGACATCCCACCTTCACCGGCAGCGCCGAAATAAATAGGGGACAGTGAGAGAAAGAGGGTGCGAGAGAAGGCGACTCGATGTCACGCTCACTCCGAGGGCTCATCGGCGTCTGAGATTTCCATGCGGACCTTCTTTTCCTCTGGCGCCTCTGTGTTCTGATGATGGCCGCCGTCCGCGTCATCGCCTTCAGAGTCGCTCGAGTCATTGGCGCTCTTGCCGCCCTCCTTGCCCTCCCGCTCCTTGCGCTTCTTCTCATACGCCTCCGTCTCCTCGCGCACCACTTTCAGGAACTGCTTCCGCTGAATTTCGCGGAGCTTCAGCAGCTCCTCCGGCGGCTGCGGGTTAGCCGGTGTGCCCCGGTGGTGACGGCCACCACCGCCGCCCCCACCGTGCATGCCCATGTGCTGTGGTCCACCATACATCCCCATCATCATGGCGGGGTTCATCATGGGCGCGCCGTACGGTCCCATGCCGGGGTAGCCGCCCCACATGGGGTTGTACATCCCCATAGGAGGCGCCATTTGCGGAGCCGTACCCATCGGCGGTGGCGTCACGACAGGCGCCATGGGAGCAGGAGCCGGTGCAGGTGCGGGTGCCGATCCATTGTTGCCGCTGTTGCCGCTCGCTCCCTGGCTCGCATCGCCTCCTGTGCTACCGCCTGACAGTGCCGCGACTAGCAACGTGCGCTGCGCCTCCGTCAAGGTCTGCGGGTCCACGCTGCCTTGTTGAATGAGTTGCAGAAGAAACTGCGCCTGCTGCTGCTCGGCCGGTGTGAGACCGCTGCCATTGGTGGGAGGTGCCGAGGCCTCTTGGGGCTGACGGTACCCGTAGCCGTCCTGACGCGGCGGGCGGTTCTCGCGGGGTGTAGGGTTGCCAAAGCCTTCCGGCTTGCCAACGTTGCCCTTGCTGACATTGACGCGCAGTTTGCGGCCAATGAGGGTGAAGCCGTTGTACTTGAGGGCCTTGGCGCGCGCCTCCTCGGTGGCAAAGTCAATGAAACCGAAGCGGTACGGGTCCTCGGTGCGGCCGTTCAGCGAGGCGTCGAGGATGGTGCCGCAGGAGCAGAACACTTGCTTCAACATGTCCACCGTCACGGTGCTGTCAATGTTCCCAATGTAGCAGCCGTAGCGCTGCGTGCCGCCGTTAGGGGACGCCATATGAGAAATGACAAGGGAAGGTTTTTTTTTAAAAAGGTATGGGAGAGTTGCTTCCGCTTGAGACAAATATTTATCAGAAGAGTTCACAAATCGTTTGGATCGCGGATCCAGATACAGGTGAGCGGTGAGAATGGGCAAAGGAAACCGGTACTGTGGTAACGTTACCGGAGCGCGAAGGTGACAACAAGAGTAGGTACAGACGCACGCAAGCACACGCAGACACACGTGTGCAGAGACTAGAAGTGTTTTCCACAAAAGGGTTCTTCACACGGATAGGAGAACAAGAGAACCGAAGAAGGAGTGCATGAGGAGCGACGGTGGCATGACAAGATTGCATGACGCAGAAAAAAGATCTCCGCTCGACCACGGAGTGGGTACCGTCCGGGCAGCTGCCGTAGAACGTTGTCCAGTGAAGAGGCAAGCACAGACACACCGAGAAATGTACTTCACGTTTCCGTAATGGCATAAAAACACGAGAGACGCGCTGAGCAAACCCGCTGCGCTGACGTCATTCTGATAACATTCTCCTAGGCGATCATGGGGCCCAGTTGAGCGTATCCGACGCATGGAGGGTATACCGTCGCTCCTCACCACTTGATCTTCCTCTATTGTTTTGCAATATTACTTCTTTTTTTTTTTTTTAATGCTGTTGCAATTACGTCGCGTTAAACCGTAACATAGGACGGACAGTGAGATAGAGAGAGAGAGAGAGACAGAGGTGGCTGCGACGAAAGTTTAATCGGTGATTACGGGTTGAAACAAAACAAAAAAGAAAACAGAAACATTAGGCAAAGAAATGGCCCGACGAAAGATCGGAGGAACCGTTCAGCACAGGAAGCAACCCAAACGGGGGAAATTCGCTCTGCTCCTCAAACCAGTGTCGCAGGAGAAGAGAGTGCATGTGGCGCAGCACCTAGGGGAGAGATATTTTGTTTTGTTTCTACGCCTTGCGGGTCTTCTTCGTGGGTGGTGCGGCGCTAGAGCTACGACTCGCACCTTCTGTTGTAGCGGCGCTCTCCCGACGCGCCTGCTTGCGCTCGCGCTTTTCCGTGTGCTTGAGCTCCTCTGCGAGGTAGGCCGCGAAGGACTGCTCATTGACCTTCTCAAGTTTCTCGTGGACGCTGCGGTGCCGCTCCATGAACAGCTGGCGGGGCGGGTGGAAGTCAAAGGGAGCGATGCGCTTGAGAACCTCATCGACGTGCTCCGTGCGGGTGGCAATGGTCTCGACCAGGTCCTCGATGCAAAGCACGTTGTACTGACCAAGGGCCTGCTCAAGGAGCAAGTTGCCGCTGATGAAGCGGCGCGACTGAGTCTCTTCGTTATACAAGGCGCCACGCGTGCGCAGGAGGGCCTCCAGCTGTGTCTTGTCAGGCGTTCCGACAATAGAGAAAGGCTTCAGCTGCTTGAGCAGCTTCTGCGTTCGCGGACGACCCACAGCGAGCAGCCTGCCCGAGTACAGTTTTGAGAGCCCAAGTTCCTTAAACGCGGCGGCCACTTCCGGGGGGATCTGTGTTCCCTTGGCGCGGATGATGAGCACCACCTTGGCATTCTTCAGTGATGCTGCCAGGGATTCGGGCTTACGGCGGCGCTGCCGCCCTTCAACCTTTTCACCAATCTTACGAAAAGTCTGTCCTTGGTGTTCCTTACGCTGTGCGTGCTTAAGAATGGTCTGCGCGGAGATGAACTTCTTGGTGCTCAGCTTGCGCTTCCGCTTTGCGTCGATCTTCGCCTTTCTCCGCTCGCGCTGCTCCTTCAGTTTATCTTTGCGGAGCACCCGGTCGGCGCGCAGCTGTTCGACGGACTTGCGCTGCAGGAGAATGGTCTCCTTGACGCGCTCCCCAGGGAGCCACTTCGGCGGTTGCTTACCCATGAGAAAACGGATGTGTGCGCACTGAATAGACAGATGCACAAAGGAAGACGGGGGAACCTCTGTTCAACTCGGTGGCACACCTGATGAAGCGTGACAGCGCAAATCGAAGCAAAGTGAAGGTTCACCAACGGACGCCAAGGTCTTTTCAAAGCTAAAACAAAACAGATCCGTTGGCCGACAGATAGAGAGATAGGTCGGATGTGGACACGAATCGACAAAAATGATCCTAGAAAGTTAGCGATGACCGACGGTAGTGCAACAGAAAGGAAAGTAGCAGGCAGCGAAGAAGGAGGTAGGTGATGTAGCCAGTAAGTGTCCGCGAAGGAAGCATCAGAGCGGTGAAGCTCGCGGTGGAGGGTGCGTACACATGCACCTCGCCAGAATCCGTTGTAGTCGGAGGAACTTTTTTGCCTTGTGTCCAACTCCCACGATGGTGTCTATGAGAGCCGCGGAAAGCAAAGGCAGAAACGCCCGCGTGCCTGCATGCTCTGCTCGCCACCTTCCGGTACCAAACCACAGCTTGATGTCTGACTGAAACGACGGCGGTACAGCACGCAGTTCCCACTCGTCACGCTGTTGTGTGTTTGCATTCCGGCGCAGCTTCACGTCCACGTGTGCTTTCTTACCTCTTTCGTTGGTTGATGTTTCTGCGCTCACGCGATATTGGTACGGGCATGCGTATGTTCACACGACAAGAACAGATCCTCGGCTGATGGCACGCCCGAACCCTTGTGTGTCGGTGCGGAATCAGACGGGTTGACACAAGAAAGAAAGAGAAAATGATGAATGGCAATGGAGAACAAAAAAAAAAGAATCGGTTTCTTTAAAAAGAAAAAAGTAACACAAAGAGGAGTGGGGGGGTACAAAACCGGGAGGTGCCCCCGCGCACCCTGCATCCAGTCCATAAAACACAACGATGCCATGGAGAGACCACGTTCCCAACCCGTCACAATGTTCACAGCGGTGGAGAAACTTCCGTGCATGTCCTGAAAGCAAAGGAGGAATGCATCTGCAGCGCTCCACACAAGCACCATGGAACCGTCATGATGAACAGCTACAGGCAGCGACGGCAATTCACAGAAGCGTCGTTACGGAACAAAAGAAACCATAAGTGAATGAAAGATTAGCGAGACCACTTGCTTAGGAGAAGGTCTCTCATTGTTGCTCCTTTGGGGGCTGGAAAGCGGGGGAGAAGATCAGGCAGTAGCGACCACGGTTCAAGGAACCCAGCCGGTGGGCCACAGGATATGCGTGAGGGCTCTCCTTTCCGTTGCCGTGAAAATGCTTTCCTCTCATTCGAGAAGGGAGCTCTACATAACAGGGAAGACGTCTCTCTGGCTGCGAGCTGCAGGGGTGCAGTGCCGGATGGTGCGTGCACAGGTCAAAGATAATGGTGTTTCGCCAGTCCTCGATTTGGACCATATTGTGTACACGCCACCTATCATACTGGAGTAAAGGAGGACGTTCTCAGCGGAAAAAAACATTCATAGACCCACACGGAGGCCAAGTGAGCTCTTTCACACCCGCCAAGCCTGACCAAATCATGTGGGTTGAGAACATGACAGCTCCGTCTGGATGGACACCTTCACAGATATTTACAAAAAGAAATATACCAGAATACGTGGCAGGTGGCGCGGTCCAACCTAGCCGTGGCGAAGGAAGTTCATGGTCATCTTCACCTTCCCTTGCGGGTCAAAGTCAAAATCGCCCGTGAGCGTCTCATTCTTATTGGCGATAATTTGGGAGATGGGGAACTCCCGGTACGCCATCAGCTTATCCTTACCCACATCGTTCTTATCAATCAAGGACACCTTGAGGATATCCTTATCGGCGTCCTGCACGGGAAGCTCAGCGCTGTAGTTGAAGGTCGGGTTGAGGTTGTTATTCACGTACTTGGACTGCGCGGTGGCGCCCTTGATGCGGAGGAATACGTAGGGGTCCGACTTGCTGAATTTCTCCAAGTTCTGCAAGTTCGAGGCGCTTGTGACGGTAACGAAAAGCGTGCCGCTGTTGGCGCTGGAGAAGCTTCCCGAGCGCGGGGTGGCACCTCGCGAGGTCGGGACGGGTGGGGCGGCGCTGGCCTCGCGCGCCTGCTCCATGAATTCCGGGGAGGGGTTCCGAGGAGGCAGACCCTCCGGTGGTGCCGTGGCGTCCTGAGGCCCTTTGCCCTGAAACGGAAGAAAGTCGGATTTGACAAAGACAGACGCGCGGCGGCGCTTCGATGGGTCGGACGGCTTCACGAGAATCAGCTCATTCTCCTCCAGGTCGCTTTCAATGAGAACCTGCGTAGGGATGTCGCAGATGCCGACGCAAATATCTTGCCCGACCACATCAAAGTACATCCACACACGCAGCGTGCCCGTGTTGTCGTACAGCGTGAAGCTGAAGACGTCGCTCATCAGGGAGTCAAAGCCGGTGTACGACTGGCCGCGTACCCGTTTCCTGCCCGAGTCCACCATTGCAATTTTGCAGTAGAAGGGCGTCTTCTTGTACTTGTTGTACTTGTTAAGAATGTTATCGACGCGGACAAATTTAATCTTGAGGGTGCCCAAGGCGCCCGCCGCCGCGCCCATATCCAGCTTGTAGCCCTGCACCAGCGGGATCGTGAAGCCCTTAGGGTACGCCAGCATGCCAACGAGCGTGGAGCGGATGAAGGTGTCCAAGAAGCTGCCGAGGCCGGGGACGGAGTCAAGCGAAATTTTAGCGGCCGTCACGTCGAAGTCAATCTCCGGGGTGCCCACGATAGAGACGGCCATGTTGGCGACACAGGGCCACTGGGGGATGTGTGGGCCAAGGGTCAGACGCAACGTCAGGCGAGCCTCAAAGTCCTTGATGATCACCTCCACATCCGGGCCGGGCACCCGCACGAGAATGCGGATGTCCATCTCGGCGTCCCAAGAAGCGGAAATGTCCAGCGTGGTTTCCGTGGAGCCGTAGCTGTGGTGCTGCACCCCATTGAGCACGAGTGGCTTGCTACCGATATTGGCGCTCTTCAGCTTGAATCCGTAGACAAAGGAGGGCTTGTTCTGCTCCAGCAGGGGCTCCAGAACGCCGCGAATGGACTTCTCCGTGGCACCAACAATGGAAGGCCAGAGGCCAGCGATGGTTGTGTTGAGCCACTGCACGCGGTTGGCGCTAGGGTAGGTCACCCACTCGGGCAGATGCTTGCCGAGCAGCGCGGCAGGGTCGCTGGCGTTGGTCAAATCGCGCTGCAGGTCGTGGGCGAACTTTGTCTTGACACGCTCGAGCTGACGGTACACATAGGAGCCGGCGGAGAGCACAATGAGAAGCTCCACCTGCAGCTGCCAGCCAAGGGCGAACATGACGCGGAGAATCACCCAGCCAAGGACGGCCACGTAGGAGAGCGGGTAGCCGCGTAGCTTCTCTGCGATGGCGTGGATCTTGTCCGCAGCCTCCGGGGAAATGGGTGTGCCCTTGTCCTGGATCTGCTTCGCGACATAGTAAATGGCGCCGAGCGCGAGGAGCCAACCAATGTTGCTCAGGTTGATGAAACCGTCTCCCATGGCGATCCCAGCTATGTCAACCAGATACGCTCCGTATCTGGGTTTGTGCGTGCCTTTAAGGAGGCGGTTGGTTCACCTGTGCGAGGGTGAAAGAGGTGAAAATACGGAGTAGCCACGCTGGCCGTCACAAGCACGCAAAGAAGAAGAAAAAAAAAAAAAAGATGAACACGTTGAGTGGATCTCTTTCGCTTCTGAAATCCAAAGTCACGGAATACGTGCCAATTGGGCTTTTATAATAACGGTTTGCTGCTGATTTGTTTGAGCCTTTGATAACTCTTGTCCTGTTGAGGCGTGCACCAGAGTTAAAAAAAAAAAAAAAATAATGTATTGGTTCACGGCCGCCTACGATATTGTATTGGTTTTGCTCGACGATATGAAGGAGGGTGGGTAGAAGAAAGAGTTGTGAGGGGAAACGCAAAGAAAATACGAGGTTTGAGAAGGAAAACACAGAAGAAAAAAAAGAAGCGCAGTACAGTAATGCTTGTTGCCCGAAACAGATGCGTTGAGCAAAGAAGCTGTGAGAACGAAGAAGAAGAAATATGACACGTTATCAATGACAATGATGATGGCTCCTCAAGAACGAAAGCGGGAACAGATCACAGGAGACACAGTGGGACAGCTGTGATAACAGACGTGAATGCCTTCTTGTTAGAGGGAGGGAGGGGGGGGTTTCGTAGTAGCGGGTGTGGGGCGAATGCTAGTGTGAACGCAATTAGATGATATAAGGAGGAATACGGCGCACAAGACGCTACCTGCACACACAATCACTTCGTCATTCGTGGCGTGCACAAGTAAAGGAACAGGAGAGAACGGAGGGAGATGTCACGTGGATGCGTGATTCGACAATTGGAACATGCTTAGTATTCATTTTCCAGAATGACACACCTTCAGGCTCCGGTGAGCTCCACCACCCCTCAGACAACATGTCTGACAAACGTGTGGAGACGTCCACCGAGAGGAGCCTCTTCGCAACTCTCTCTCTCTCCCTCTCTCGCTCTCATTCTCCATCGATCAAGGTGATCTCAAGCATCGTGGTAGAGGCCCGATATACATCCCCCTCTCAGGCCTGCTGCTATGTTTTTCTTGTCGCTGCTGTTGTTGTTGTTGTTGTCATTCACCATTGGGTTTTTGTAAGCAAAAGCAAAGCGGTGGCGTCAGCACCAGCGGCAGACATGTTGGCCACCCTCTCCTCACGGCAATACCTGGGTACCACTACCAACGCCGCGTCGGCCCGTCTGTCCACGACACAAATAGTTCCCTTCACAGGAGAGAAGAAAGAAAGCGAAGTCACTCCGTTCACGTGACGTAAACCAACTGCAACGCTGGTACGAGCTCCATCACCGTGGCACCGACCTCGTCTGGGTGCGGCAGATCCACCCACGTGAGGGACGATTGGCGGGCCTTCAGCAGCGGTGCTCGGTCGGCCCCCTCGTCCCCGCCTGCGAAGTTCCACGAAACGAAGGGTGAAACGTACTCCGGCATACCGCCCGACTCCGGCACCTCTCGCGGCGGACGGTAAGACGCGAGGAGCACCCATTCTGCGTCAAACGTCCGCGCGACCCATTCACCAAGCAGCGGCACCGCGTCGACGGCCGCGACGTCGGCCGTGCCACTGGACGATAGCAGGGTCTGCACAGCAGAAGAGAGGCATGCACGGCGATTGGGGATATTGATGCAGCTCGGCCTGGAGTCGGCAAGGTCAATAAAGGCGACGACGACACCATTCGTCGCCGCGCTCTGCACAGGCGGCGGCGGCGGGGGCGGCGTCGCAGCGGCGACCATGGAACCAAAAGAGGACGTCCGTAGGCTCGACGGGGTCAGACGCACCAACTGAAACGGCACGCCGGTACCATTTCTGCCAACGACAAGAGCACTCTGAGTCTTGCCTCCCTCTCTTTGGTCCCAGGTGTAGGTAGCACACCCCTCCTCCGCTGCCTGTGACGTCGCGCGCTCACACGGGGTAGGAAAGCTCACAACGCGCGGCGCCGCTTCCTTTGCCGCCTCGCGCCCGTCGTCGGGGGAACCGCTCCCAGGCTCTTTTGACGAAGCATCGCTGGCGTGTGTCTTGACGGTGCTGGATTGCACCAGATTCAAGAATTCACACGCGGCCGCTTGCTGCTCCGCTGGCACAACACTGTTCACTGGAAGGGCAAGGGTGACATCGGCGCTTCCCAAGACGCGACGAAAGTCGGACAAGAGCGACTCCGCCGGCGGCGCGCCGGTCTCGCCTCGTTGGCGCTGCAGAACGCGTTCGAAATAACTGTCCGGAATCGGGGCAAACGTCAGCGTGAAGGCAGCGGGGGCCCAGGACAGGATCCTGCCAGCTGGCGAGCCAGCCGCTGCGGACTGTGGGTGAACGGGGAACAGAGAGACCTGCGGAAGAAAGCTGTTCGGGGCGTACACCTGGAGCCACTCGATAGGCTCCGCCCCGCCCTCAACCCCTAACCGTGTCCACACCGGAACGCCTGACATCAGCTTCATCGTGACCTCATTCGATATGTGCCGACGACTCCATTGGTACCGATTTGTCCGCCTGTTACTTTCGCTGGAAATGTCGCTGATGCACACCGTGTAAACAAAGAACAACAGAAGTGTCCCCAGTGTGTACGGACTGAGAAAATAAATGCCAAAGTCGACGACCAGCGTCAGCATTTGTTTCAGAAAGAGGACCACGGAAGAACGGCCTCCCTCCATTTTTGTAGATGACCCGAGTATGGTTGTGGTCCGTTGATGTCGGGAGTTTTCGGTATGGTCGTACGTCGGCTCTTTCGCCGGACGTTGCAGAAAGGTGGAGCTGCTCTTCACGATGTACAGCGCGGCAGGTGGTGCTACAACACACACACACACACACACACTTAAACAGAGACACAAGAGAAAGCGGGGAAAGTTGGCGACCACACAACATGGAAACGACAGCATCAAACCGACCGAGTTCCCCACGAGGACATCATCGGCATCGCGGGCGGTGTGCAGCTCAACGGCCGCTTCATCCACGGATGTTGAGACTGTATTTGGAAGAAACAGAGAATCGACTGCAACTACTGTCACACATTAAGTGATGTGTGTGACGCCACCTCCTTTGTCTCCCAAGGTCATTTACAGAACGGCGCACATACCCTTGAGAGGGGGGGGGGAAGGGTGACACAGAAAAAATCAACTAACAGAGCCTTGTAGGAGGGTCGCACGTCCTTACCTGCACTCGCTTAGAGAGTGGAAAACATGGCAGTTCTCATCGTGGCGGCACGGCATCAAAGTCCGCCCCGCTGAATAGCATTTGTTTCTGCCGCCGTACATGTGCCGCAAAGCCCTCGTCCTTCTCCGCCATAGACTTGGCCTCCTCTGGCTCCTCAAACGCAGGGCTGCCCGGGCGCCGGTCCCTCTGCATCTCATGAAAAATCTCATCCTTGACGTACCCAGGAACACCCGGGGAGGCGAGGGTGGTGCCCGCCTCATACCAGTACTGCTCCCCTGTCGGCGTGCCGTCCTTGGAGAAGTTCTTCCCCTGCTGCTCCTCCTGCTGCACCTCCATCAGCTTCCGCGACGCCACGCCGCTGACGTACTGGCCAAGACGATCCGCGAAGAGGCCTTGCTGGTATGGGGTGAAGTGGCTCGGGTCCTGCCCTCCCGTCAGCCGCTTCGCTTCGCGCAGGCACTCCTCGAACTCGGGCTTGTCCTTGAGCATGTCCTGGAAGTACGCGGCGGCCACGGGGCTCTGACGACCGTCCGCTACGGCGCGTTCCACAAAACGGCCTACCCACGCCGTCATGTTGCTGTCGTCGTCAAGGACAAGGGACTTCCCAGACGCCGGCTGGCCGCTCTCTGCGGTGCTTGAGCCAGTGCTCTCCTCACCAGATGTGGGTGATGAGGGTGACTGACCGCCATGGCGGAAGCGTTCCTGGTGACTGACGGCCCTACACAGAGTGCCTGCCAGGCATGCCAGGCCCACCCTTCGCATCACGATACAGATGATTTGTTGCTATATAAGTGGAGCTCACTATTTTCAGCGTGACAAGGCAAATCCACCGCGTCACTGATCAGAATGCTGAGACTGCTGCAAAAACAAGTGTCCTTGTTATGTGTTTTTTTTTCTTTTGTGTGTATGTGGAGGCTGCAATCCATTTAACAAAATATAGATGAAGGCAAACAGATATTGTGACCCTAAGAGGTAGGCATGACCACGCTGTTTCACTCAGTGTCTTTAACGCCTTTCTCCCATCATAGCCATTTCCGCACACCAAGACATCACCAGACACAGGTGCTTAGCAACGACTCATGGGACGGAACGTCTCATTGATGCAACTGACGTGATCCTTCTCACTGAAATGCTTCACGCCAAAGCCACTTTTCAGAGCGACGCGTTACCTGCGCTGAATGCGCGGAGGCTGCACCTTTGCTGCTACCACGCTGGGCATATATATATATATATATTTATGTTTATATTTTCGTTTGCTTGTGAAAGAAGCTTGACGTCACCCCCACCGAGTGCTCCATCGCGGCTGTGGGTACAAGGGTACGCGAACAACAAGAGGGGAAACACACCGACACCACGGCGACAACGTGCAACAAAAGACGACGAAGTGAAGGTTCCGGATCGGGAAAGGCAGATGGCTTGTCAATGAACCGTGCTGGAACGAGCACGTACTCTCCGCGATAGAACGCATCACACACATAAGAAACAAAGAGGGTCTCGCACATGTTACTCGCGTAGGGACAAATGCGTGGGAGAGACATTGTAGCGGTAAACGTAGACATCTGGCCGATGGTGCGCGCGGTAGGCCTCGACCTCTTCCTCGTAGTACGGCTCCGCGTGGAAGGACTCCGGCAACGGATCGGTAAAGTTGGACCGGGCAAGCTTCGCAAAGACACCTTGTTTCTTCTCTGTGGTGTGGGGGGCCCAGCTCACGCGCCGTGCGTGACTAACGCCTTCCTTGCTGAAGAAATCCTCTGTGCGCACAGAGAGGCATCGGGTCTGGTATACCGTGGAGCCAAGGGCCACAGTCGCCGCCCTCACGGTGGTGCTGCCAAGGATCCGGAGCATATTTCGCGGAGCCACCTGCGGAGAGCAACTGAACAAAGCGAATGTGATGCACGTCCCAGGGCGTGACAGAAGAAAACAAGATGTCAGCAGAAGATGAAGGTAGCCAAGTGATGGCTGACAGACCCTAGCTTCGAATGAGATCGGGGGGAGGATGAGGGCGAACAAGGAAAGCATGCAATGACGGCAGACATCGAAAGAGATGGTCGCCCACGAAAGGACCTGGTGAAGTAGCATGGCGTGAATCATTTTATTTTTTCCCCCTTCCTACTCTCGTGCATGTTTGGGCTCATCCCAGCGTCTAGCACACTCTGCTCATATCGCAGGATAAAGTCCGCCAACCGTTTTGCGTTTCATTCTGATAGTACACGACCAGTCTGACAACCGAGTCCAGAAAGCACGCCAAACGATCGAAAAGAAGAAAAAGAGAGAGGAAGAGAGAGAGAGAGAGAGAGAGAGAGAGAGATCAGAAAAAAAAATCCGACACATGAAACATATAAATGATGTGTTCTGAAGTCGAGAGTGCAACAACAACAAGACAAGAAGAGGTCAAGCCATAAGAGATGGAAGACCCGTAGACACAGGGCGATGGACTGGCACATCACAGCCAAGGTATCGGACGTGAGCGCATCGCCACACGCACCCCTGTCACCACAGTCAGTCCACGACCAAGTGCCACGTGCGCCTGACGTTTGCCACCACCGGCATGTATGTATAGGAGTGTGTCGTGCTTTACAATGCATCGCTTTGCGCTTTGGGATATAGGGAGCAAGAAGAAAGGAGAATGAAAAAAGAAAAAAATAAGGGAGAAGAAAATCCCAAGGGAACGCAGCAACGTGGAATTACATTTGAATGAGGAAATAAATGCTGGAAGAGAAACCGTAAACGGATGAAGCTAGAGAGGGAGAGAGTCACAAGGGGGAGGGGGGGTAGACTGTAGCTTCACCCCTTTCGTTTCTTTTTCTACTCTTGTGGCAGCGAGTAGCGTGTGCCTCGCCCCTACTCTCTCCACGTCAACTAACTCAGCGAGTAGCGAGTATCGTTTTTGGCGAGCAATGATAGGTGCGCAAAGGGCTTGTCTTCTTTACCAACTTGCGTGGAATGACGAACGCCGTGCAAGAGCCCACGAGCCGCTGGAGTGCAACGACGACAGAACGTCTCTGGTAGAAGGAAATGCACAAAAGCAAAAAGCGTGAGAAGTCGCTAGAGCAGAGGAGAAGGAGAGTCTTAAACCAAACCACACTTTAAAACACAAAACACGAAGCATCACTAAGGTTGCAGAAAAGGGCGCCGTACAACTAGTTCGTGCCCCAGAAATACAAAGGGATCCGCCCCGTCACGCCCCCGTCACTCTGGGAACCCGTCCAGAAAGATGGTGCGAGGGCGTTCGCGCGCAACAACGCAGAAACGCAAACGAAAAAAGTAAAATAAAAAAGAAAACGGCGTCACGTTCTTCAGAGTCCTCAAGAATGCGGGGAGGGCGCGGAATTGGTGCGTGGCGCCCTCGCTGCCTCCCTCCCTCCGACCGAGTTGCTGCCCAGGACATCCTGACGACAGAAGGGGCACTGCGCGTGGGTGCGCAGCCACCGCACCACACAGTAGAAGTGGAACAGGTGCCCACACGGCAGCTCCGCAACGTCCTCGCCGTGGCGAAAGTGGCGGAGGCACACCTGGCAGTGCGTGGAAGCCTCGGGAAACGGTAGGGCACCCTCGGGGGCGGGTTGCAGGGAGTTCACCCAGTCGCGCTCCGCCTGCGTCTGCGGGGCGTAGGTGCCCACGCTGGAGGTCTCTGTGGCGCTGGTGGGTGACCGGGTCCGGGGCAACGGACCGAGCGGGTTCGCGTCCGCATTCAGCGACACAGACGCACTCGCCTCCCCGCCTTCGTGGTGTCCTTCACCACCTCCCTCCTCGCACGATGACTGGTGGGGTAGGTATAGCCCGGGTGCCACAGGGGTGTACGGTGTGTACGGTGTGTCCAGCGCGAGGTCGTCAATGGAGGTGGGGCGTTGGTACTGCAGGCGGCGGAGGACCATGTGCTGCACATCCACGGAAAGACCGCCCGATCGCACGCGCTCGCCGTGAGGGCGGCCGCGACGCGCTCCCTCTTCCTCCCCTTCACCTGCGTCGAGTCCCTGAGATCGCCGCCGCTGCCGGTCGCGCGCTGCCATCTGCACCAGGTCACTATTCTGCCGTTCTGTGTAGGCAAGAGGGGCGCTGTCGCCATACACATGCCGGCGTGCTATGCCAGACGTGTTGTAGCGCTGCGAAGGCGACTGGCTGGCGACCAACGTGCCTCTGCCCAGGACCGGCCCCATAATGCCCAGCGCCTGTAGCGTCGTCTTGAAAATATTGCGTGACCGCCGCTTGTCCGCCTCTTTGTCGCGGCCAGTAGGCGCTGCTGGGGCGGGTGGTGGTGGCGCGTGTGCCGTGACGGAGGCGGAAGTCGGACGGTGACGGCGTGGGGAGGTGTCGCGCCCATGGACGGGTCTGTCGATTGACGCTGCTGCTCCGACCACCTCCGCAGCATGCAGAGAACGTGCAGGGGAAGGCACTCCGCCAGGCGAGGCGGTCGATGTGCTTGACGGAGGTGAGTTAGAGTGTGTGTGTGCCCCATGCAGGCCCTGGTGGTGATGGTGATGGTGATGGTGGTGCTGGTGCGTGTGAGGGACATGATGAGGGTTGGGGACGGGATCCCTGCGGTGTCTTTGGCTGTCATTGCGCTCTGTCGCGTCACCAGAGGACACACCACCTGCGACCGCCTCGCTGCTGCTGCGGGAGAGTATGGGTGGAGTACGGGAGCCTTCGCTCGGATTGCGGGGGCGCTGATTGTAGGCGCGAGCGTTGGTGGAAGGGAGCGCGGTGCTCGCCGCATAAATCGACAGGGAATTAAGAGTGAACATGAAAGTTGATCGGAGTTGCGAAAGCTAGAGTGAAGTATTTGCAAAATAATGCTTGTTAAAGTCGATGGCGGTTGGGAACAAAGCAACAAGAGGCGTATGTGGAAGCAGTCCCAGACGTTTTGTGTGAGATAGAACTCAAAGAAAATCGTAAGAAAGGACCACACAAGCGAAAAAGAAGAGTGGGAGATTCGTATGTGGGTGGGTGGATGTGAAGAGCAAAACGAAAGAAGAGAACGGTGGCTAGAGCGAGACGCTTCCTTGTGATCGAGCGCGGCCCTATGGAAGACACCTCGGAAGAAGATGCAATCAAGCGTGAGGCTACACAGAAAGACAGATGGAAACAAGTAGAGGGAGATGGTGTGTGGACCTCCAGACGCAAGACGCACGCGGGCTTCACGAATACCAAAGGCGGAGAAGGAGGACAGAAATTGGGAAAGGACAGTGAAGGCATCACCTACCCTACACACACACACACACACAACAATACCTTTGCTCATAGACTGCATCCATCGCGCGTTCGGTTCGCAAGAAGACCCCAAAGGAGAGGTGCTTCTGCGTATTGGCACTATGGTGCCACCTAGCGTCTGCCAAGTGAAACATCGCGGCCGCGGTGTGAATCGCTCATCAACGGATGCCTGTGGTGACGCTCAACACGCACACTGACGGAGGCGAGTTATGCATGGACCCTGTGCCGTCCGCTTCACCCCGCCTCGCACCTTCACCCAACCGCAGCCGTTGCGATCATGTGTGAGCACCATAAGAGCGCCACGGCCCGCTTCTTCTTGCGCTGCAGACGCGGTTCCTGCCTGGCGCTCGAGCCCTGCTTTCTCATGCAAAGAATATCGCAGTTTTAATTTCTTTTTTCATTATTTTTTTCTTTTTTGATAGAACGCGGACGTCTGAGGCATCGTTATAGAAAAAGTGGGTGGAGCACTAGAAGTGGCGACAATGTTCGTGAGCGGCAACAACGGGGGTTTGGTAAAAACAAAAGAGACAAATAAAGAGGGAAAAGGTAACGAGTAGACATGATAGAGGGAAGCTGATTGCAACGAGAATCAGGGTAGTAACAAAAAAGGAAAGAAAGAAACGCCTCACAACATTCACAAAAGAACCGCCCAACGTACTGCAAAGGAGGCAATAAACAAATAAAAAATTATCGACCGAGAAGAATTTGGGTGAGACGGGCCGAAGAGCCGAGACTTGTACTCATACCATCGCAACGTAATGCAACTAACAGTGGCAGCAAGAAGAAGGAAAAAACGCGGAGAGCAAAGAAAGCCAGCGAAAAAAGATAATGAGGACGACTGAGTGACCTCATAGAACTTCGTGACAGCCCCCACGGGACCGCATCCATCCCCATACCTCCTCATGAGGGGAAGACGGGCAGCTGTCTTCGATACTGCATACCTGTGTTACGTGTGTGTGCGTCATGAAGAAGGGAGGCTGAGACAAGACACCGGACGTCACGGCGGACCTCATAACAACGCATAAATCACGCTTATCCAAAGAAAAAAAAAAAAGAAGGGTGAACCACATGCGTGACCATGACCACAGGCAACTCCATACACCCAAACCAACTTGCACACGGCCGTACTCACAGTAATAATAAGAGGGGAGAAAACAGAAAAGAAGAAACGGCAAACACCAGGATATTTTTTTTTTTAATGGAAAACACGGTATACTGGCGCGCTTTTGTGTTCCTGTGGGCTGACAAGGGCAGACTGTTTGTTGACCTGACTCCCTCTCCCCTGCTGCTTCCTCAAACTCCTTTTGGATCGAGATTGAGCTCATGGTCCCCTTTGGCGTACGCGCCGTGCCATTCGCTGGAAAGGAGGCACCGCGGAGAAACCACTGAGCAGATTCTGAGACGTGCCGCAGAGACACACAGGTGTCCTCGATATCTTTGGGTTTCGCCGGCCTTTCTTTTCGGGCAAGAAAAAAAAAAAGAGAAGATGAACGAGCCACTCCCCATGATCCACCATCCGCGGAATGCCATAAGGCGCTGACGTTGCGGTTCTGAAACGGGGAAGGGTAGCGGAACAGGTGAGGTTTCCGTCATGGCGCGTTAACAGAATTTGGTAAGCTTACATAAAATGTTGTTGTTTGTTTGTGTTTGTGTGTTTTTTGGAAGATGTTCTAACGTCTGCAAAGAGAGGAAAAAAAAACGCGTCGACAGAAACGAAGTGAGCGGTACAGAGAGAGGGACAAAAACAACGGAAAGGCAACGGCTCCCATTGCGAGGAGAGACGCATAGAGAGAGCCTTGCTTTCCTCTCACCAAACCTGGGGGAGGAGATAGAATAAAAACAAGGTCCAGCGAAATAAAGCGGCTTGGCGGAAAGGAAAACGGAAAAACACGAGTCCGCCAGGCTTCCTGTTCTCACATGAAGAGTCGCATTGCGAACATGACAAGACAGAGAGAGAGAGTGAGAGAGAGAGAGACGTTGCCAGAAAAGGAGGCCAGGGAGTTCAACGTGGCCTCTGCTGGCGAACGTCAGATGATATTCCTTGTGTGTGCGCGCAGATGTCTGCGGTGCGTCTGCAGATGGAAGACAGAGGTGAAAAGGAAAGCCTTACGGCGTGAGGCGCAAGGAGAATGCCAATACGAGCCCCCGCTACGGTCGACGCGTTGCAAGACACAACACGGCGAAGCACAGAATGTGAGGGGGAGGGGGACCTGACTGGGTACACGACGTCACACACGAGAAAAAAAGATAGGCGCAAGAAAAGGAAAAAAAAAAAAAAAGATATACGAGAGAAGTCCAGAAATAGGAGATCTACGCCTTTGCGAAACGCTCTCCAGCTCACATGACCCACACACGCACACACACACACGAAAACCCCTTACCTGTTGTGTGAGGCATGCAAAACGCAATAAAGAGGAAAGAAAACAGAGACATACACATTGCCGTGAGCCGTTCGCCTCACGCCGTGTTTCTTGCCCTCAGTAAACGTTTTCCTGGGGCCTTAACTGTCCACCGTTTTCTTTTAGAGAACGTATTCTGTTACTTCTTCTTGAGGAGACGAGACTTCTGGGACTCTGACATGGCCTCGACCTCGCGAGGGAGAAACTCAAAGAGGTCGGAGGGCAGGTCCTTGCCGTTGGGGAGCTTGGCGGCGGCGGAGTGGAGCTCGTCAAAGTACGGGTGGCACAGCGACTCCAGTGGCGTGATGCGGTCCTCCGGGAGGTAGCGCAGGAGCTTCGTGAGGAGATCGTAGGCGTCCGCGGGCTGCTGGCGACGGAAGACGGTGTCCCAGGACTTGCCGCTGCTATTCGGGAGGGACATGTCCACGTGTGTCGGGTTGAGCTTCTGCAGTTCCTCGCGAGACGGGCGGCCAAGGATCTTCACAATCTCGTGCAGCTGGCCGGCGCTGTTCTCGCCACGGAAGATGGGCTCTCCGAGCATCATCTCCGCAAAGATGCAGCCGACCGACCAGACGTCAACGGCCGTGGTGTAATGCTGATTGCCAAAAATAAGCTCTGGCGCGCGGTAGTAGCGGGAGCAGATGTACGCGACATTAGGCTCAGACGGAGACAGCTTCTTGGCGCTGCCGAAGTCACACAGCTTAAGGGTGCCGGTCGACTCATTGACGAGCACGTTGTGTGGCTTGATGTCGCGATGGCAAACATTGACAGAGGGCAGGTGCAGGCACGCGATGCTGCGAAGGAGCTGGTACATGAACGCCTTGATGAGGATCGGCGGTGGCGCCGACTGGCGGCGGTAGTAGTTGCGGCAGCAGCGGTGCAGCGTGTCGGGCATGTACTCCATGACGACATTGAGGTAAATGTCGTTGCGCTGGCGCTCGCCGCGGGTGTAGAAGTAGCTCTGCAGCTGGATGATGTTGGGGTGGTGAAGCACCGCAAGGTCCTGCATAATCTGCAGCTCGCGGTTACGGAAGCGGGGGTCCTGGATGACCTTCTTAATGGCAACAGGGGCGTTCGTTGCTCGCTCTTTGCCGAGCTGTACGGTACCAAAGGTGCCCTGACCAGCCATGCGCTCCACCGTGAACTTCTCCATCTCATGCATGCTCCGCTCGTCGGCGGCATCAGCGGGATTCAGAGCCATTGCGATATCCGCGATAAAAGATGAATATTGTGTGTGTGTGTGTGTGTGTTCACTCGATTGATATAAATATAGATAACTTGTTGGCTGTGTACAAAAACAAAAACCTAATCTCGCTCTGGAAGGTGAGGTTAATTCTGGTAGATGGGCACACACAGTTTCTACGAGAGGTCACACGGGGGAGAAAAAAAAGGGAAATGTGCGCGATGGTGTTTGGGCCTCAAGAGGACAAATATGTATGTGTCTTGTCGACGTGTGATACGTGAGGGAATGGCAGAGTACGTCAACAGAAAAACAACAACAAAGTGCGCGACGACAACGGAGAGAAATCTAAAATAAGGGCGATACTTCTTCGCTGATGTTTGCGGTTCCTTTCGTCTCGTGGGGTGCACTGACTTGGGAGTTGTGGGGGGTCTCTTTCCGTAATGAGCGAGAAAGGCAAAGATAACGGGATGTTTTTGCAATGCTCGTGTGACAGAAGCCTTAGCGAGAGAGGGGTTTCCTTTGCGATACGAACGGACAGAACGAAAGAAACAACAACAACGAAACGGAAAAATATAAGAGCAATCTAGAAAATACGTGTTCCATGGAGGAGAGAAAGGGTGAGGAGGAGGAAGGAGATGGAAAAAAAGCGTCATGTCGTTTGGCATCGGCGACGACACAAAAACAGCAACGATCCACAGCAAGCAGTGATGCGCTAGTAACCCTAAACACGAGCGGTGAGAGGGTGCCGCGCGTGTGAGAATGAGATCGCCACTGCAGTGAAAAAGGCGTCACGTTAGTTCAAGAGCGGTCAATACTGCGGTGTCACGGTACTTCGTCGTACGGTGCGACCGGCCAACCAGGCTTTCTGAGCAGGCTAAAGTTGCTTCCGTTGGAAGACATTCCCACTTCCAGCAGTGCCTGTCCGTGCGATCCCGCTTCTTATCATGTTTGGTTTGTCTTTGCTGTTATGTTGACGTTTTTTTTTTGTTTTTTTTTTTGGTTGCTGTGCTTCTGCAGCTCACGCATCTGCCCAAATACCCAGATGTACACATGGCGAACAATGAATTCAGCAACCCGTGCGATGGTGCACAAGTTGAAATGAACACGAAAAGGGAAACACAATACACTCATACAGGACCTGAAGCGCGGGAGGAGGGGAGGGAAGACATTCTCACCTGCTTGAGGTCGGATCAGAACGTTCTCATGCCTGCAACGCTAAGGTACAAGAGATGCTCCGTCGACTCCCGCGGATCGGCAAAGCTCACACCAAAGGGAAGAAGCACATTTGCAGTCACCTGTGAGACGAGCTGTACCTCCAGCCCCATGCTGGCAAGGTCGTCCTTCCACTGCTGGTACGGCGCCGATTGGCCAAGGGCGTCCGCCACCTTGTCGAGCACCACCTTGCCGTCCTGCTCAACCTTGGTCTCCTTCGCCGCGGCCGTCTCCAGAGCCGTGAGCTTGTCATTCAGCTTCTCTGAATATGCACTGACCGCGGCGTTGGCCGTGACCATGTCCACGGGCAAGTCGACCACTGGCACACAGGGCGGCGCGCGGGGGCGGCCGTTGGCCCCGTTCTGGCTCGCGAGCACCGCACCGGCGGTGTGCTGCGGGGCAAACGGTCGGTGCAGCTCGACGCACAGCTCCGAGTAGAGCTTCAGCGCGAGGCTCAGCTTTGCCTTGGGGGTAATGACAAAGTCGAGCGCGGAGTTGCGCGAGGTCGCCGGGAGCCGCTCGTTGCTGCTGAAGGTGCGGTTCAGGATTTCTAGAAACACCGTGGGTGCGTTGGTGATGCGGCAAAGGACATCGGCGCAGTCGGGGTCGTTGAGAGGAGGGATCTGGTACGGCGTTCGAGTGCGTAGGTTCCGCAGGAACGCCTTGGCCAGCCGCAGCGCATGAACCTTTCCCCGCTCCATCGCCGAGGGGATCTGGGCCCTCTCAGCATCCGACAACACCGTTGGCACGGCAGCCTCCACCTCGATTGCCGTGCCGAACACCGCGAGGGCCAGAAATATGCTGTACAGCTTCGAAGTAACAGTATCACGCTTCATGAGGAGCTGCTGACCAGGGGCCGCGGGTGCCGCTGGCGCCGCCGCCGCACCGCCAGACTTGCCCAGCAATCCATGGGACTCCGCCATGCGATGGAGGCTGTCCAACGCATTCAGCGAGACGGTCACGTAATGACTTACCAGCTCCGCCATACCAATCGCAGAGCCGAGTTGAGCCGCCAGCGGTGCCATGAGGTGGTCCACAAGGTACCGTCGCTGCTCAGGTTTCCCCAGCAATTCAATCAGCGGCGCCAGCGCGGACACCTGCACGGGAGTGGACACCGACAGTGATACATCAAAGATACTGGCATTCGGCGGGGTAGGGGGTGGCTTCTCCGGGTTCTGCTGCTGAACAGGGCGGTACAGCGCGGCGACGTCGGCGTTGCTGACACACTTAACCCGGATGGCGGGTACGATGGCGTGCAATAGCATCGCCACCGCCGCCGAAAGGTCTTCGTTGGCGGTTCCTGCGACGTTCCACGGGGCCGAGGCAGCCACCTTCTCTCGCACCATCGCCAGGCTGCGGTCAGCCCACTTGATGGCGAAAATGTTGATCGCGTCCGCCGTCGCCTGCGGGTCCGGCAGCCTCTCCCCTCCCTTCCCTGTGACATGGAGCCGCACGGTAGCGCGAAAGATGTCCAACCGGCGCTCATCCGCGGTGGCGCGTTGCCGCATGCTGCGATCCCGCACGAGCTGCAACGTGCACCGGTAGCCTCCCTTGTCCGGGGCACCTGCGCAGAGAGCCGCGGCGGCCAGTCCATTTCGTTTGTCGTCGTAGCGGTACGTCTCCCACTTTGGCGTCGCCTGGGCCACACGGGCCGTGCACTGCGGGCAGCCCGGAATGTGTCGCGTCGCCCAGCTTCGCACGCTGCGGAGATCGCTGCGTGTGATGAGGGCGATGCCGGTGACACGTGCCGCACGCTCGTTCTTGAAGTTGACGCTGTTCGGGCAGAAAGGAGTGATGGCCTCCGCCGACGCGTCCGAGAGCTGCTGGAGCAGCGTGCTCCCGACACCCGAACTCGTCTGCAGTTTTTGCTGGATCGTCTCGAGAAGCCTGTCGACCGTGGCGTTCCCCGTCGCGAATTTTTCCTCTTTGAGTGTTCCCTGCGCACGCGCAGCCATGTACTCCCCTTTCGCAACCCGCAGGTTCGTGACACGGGTGATGAGCGCGATAAAGTTGGCTTCCTGCTCTTCCAGCACTGCCTTGAGCATGGCCTCTTCGTTCCGCAGCTGCGCCATGCGCGCGGCATGGGCTGCCCGCTCCTGCTCCATCGCCGCTGCAATGTCCATACACGCCCGTGCGCAAGGTGCAACCAGAAGAGAGGGAGAAAAGAAGAGAGGAGCACCAGAGGGGACTCTGAGATGAGTGTGTACTACTTGTGAATGTCGTTTAGTGAGGTACGCCGAATAAAACGCAGCAGGACAATGTTGCCACCAACGCAGGGGGAGGGAGAGAGAGAAGGACGTGAACGGAAGCTGCGGCAAGAGTACGTGGACAACGATTGAAAAAGGTGATGATATTTGCTCACAAATCTACACGAAGCACAGGTACCACACACACAAGAAAGAAAGAAAACAAAAAAACGATGAGTACGGAGAGCAGCGCGTACACGATAGTACAAATGCAGCAGCATTAGGTGGGCGTAGACGTCAAGCCACATTTCTCGAGGGGTGTTCTTCCTGAGTAGCGATGACGTGCCTTCGAGCTACGAAACTCCCGACCTACAACAAGTGACAAGTAGTGACCAATGCGGAAGAAGCATCTGCGTCTTTATGAACCGTGTTGTTCAGTTTCGATGTGGTTCGGTTCGGGGGATTCCTTGTCGCGCAGGTGAACGTGCGACATCGTTCGCGGGGTGGCCAAAAACAAAGAGGCAATAGGAAGCAGAAAAACAACAGAATAAGAAAGAGGGCCTTCGTCACGACACATACTGTTTCATGTGTTGATCCCAGAAGGTCTGGAAGCGCTCGTCTACGAGACGGAGACCTTCATCCAGCGTTACGGCGGACGTGTCAAATAGCTCGAGGTTGCCCTTCTCTTCACGGAAGCCGGCGGTAGCAAGAGCCGCTTTCTTTGAGGTGACGTCCGCCTGGCTGGCCACTCTTCTTAGCGCCTCCTCCGCGCTCAGCCTGTCGCGCGCTTGCACCCGCTCAACCGCCACACTGGGGGTGCAGTGCGTGAGCCACACATAGGAGCACAGGGGCAGCGTGGACCCCATTTCGACGAGCAGCGCGGCCTCCAGCACCAACAGCAGGTGGCGCTGCTTCCGTCGCGCGAACGCTTCCGTCTGCGCGTCCTGAATGTGCGCGGCGATGGCGGCGCTAATGTGCGGCCAGCAAATTCCGTTGAGCTCGTGCAATTTGGCCTTGTCTGCAAAGACGACGCTACCGAGGGCACGGCGATTGATGAGGGGTGGGCCGTTGGTGGACTGCTCCTCGAGGATGCCTTGGCCGAAATGGCGAACAAGGTCGTGGTAGCAAGGATTTCCCGGGAGGTAAATGTCATGGCCGACGTGGTCTGCATTGACGTACTTTACGGCAACAGGCAACGCTAAGGAGGGCGTCACCGTGGCTGCAGGCGAATCCGCGTCTGTCCCCGACGCCGCAGACGGCCCTACCGCCGATGTCAGCGTCAGTGCCTGCGCCTTGCTAAGAGGCTGCCGCCCCTCTGTTGCTGTCCGCACCTCTGTGCCCCCGTGTCCTGCTAGCCATTGCACGTTCAGGGCATCCTGGACAAGTCGGTGACACCGAGCCGTTTTGCCACTGGCGATGGTGCCCGTGAAGCCGATAATGGTGGTGTCCCCGAGGAAGCGCCGAGAAAAGGTAAACATGCCACCGCCCTTGGAGTAGATCAAGGACGCAGGCAGCACGAGGCAACCGTAGAATGGAGTAGAGTGGGAGATGTAAGGAAGGCGATACTAGCACGCTCTCTGGCGTGGTAAATCTCGTCAAATGAAAGCAATGAAAGATGGAAGAGTGGGATGGTTCCTCTAACGCAGTGATGGCATGACTCACACCGGGAGGCTTTGGGAACAGTTGGGACGTTCGATCATGAGCATATAAAGGGAATGAAGGGGAGCGTGTGATTTGCAACTTGGGACAAGGTATGCCAAGATCAAATGCAGAGCGGAGGCAGTGTTGTGGCGACACAGGGAGTCCGCCTTCTTCCAGGCGGAGTACCGCGAACAGACCGCGTTCACGGTGAACGTCCTCACCACATGCAACTAGCGACGCGCGTGTAGGGCCTGCCGCACTGCTTTCTTCCTTCTAGTGAGGTCCTGCATAATCCTAGTGAGTGAGTGAGTGCGTGTGCAGGCCCTTTCCCTCGAGGTACTCTATGCATCACGTGAGGCCCCTGTAGGTGAGAAGGGAAGCAGCCGAAAGAGATACAAGTGAGGACAGGTGACCGCCATCCTCTGTGGCGCGGAAACATCACACCTCCCCATGTGATGTCGCTACTTTCTTTTTCTGTACACCTGCGTTCTTGGATGTGTATTATTTTTTATAATGAAGTAGTTAACGGGTAATTACAGCGTGACGACAAGAAACCAACCGCTCGACCAAGCTACCTTTCCATCAAAGGGCAAGTGAAACTGTGCAAAAAAAGGGCGACGCAACCATACACAAACATCCAGCAACAGACGCCATGACAACACCAAGGGAAAGAGAAGGAAGCGCCAAGGATGGGGCGTTATCACCCACGCAAAGCTCGTCCCTACTGATCCAGGGATCTCTGATGAAGTACGACCCCGCCCCTTTCGCCTTTTCCACCATCCCAACGTTTGCCATGTGTGGCGTGTGACACATGTTTGCGTGTTGTGAAACAAGAAAGAAAAAAACATCGGATACTGTGACGGAGGATAGCGAGAAAAAAAAAAATCATCAACAAATGAAGGAGTACATGTCCACCCAAACGACAAGACATTGCAACTCAAGGGGCCAAGGACACTCCATCATACAACTCATTACAAAAAAGAGAAGGTGACCCCGTACCACATCTGCAGGACGAACTGATTTGAAGAGTGATGACGTCGTATGAAGGTGATATGAGAAGTAACACGCACACACAGAGATATGTGATGATTTCCTACTCTTGACAAGAAACCACAGGGTTCTGTAGAACACTCCGTCGGAGGAAGGAAGGGCAAAGGAGCGAACGCACACGCTTCTCCAATGCAAACAGTGCCAGGCAAGACACGAGAAGTGAGAAAACGAAAAAAACACCCACCGGATGAAGACACACGAAGCCCTCAGCTGCGCTGAATAGAACCAGTGTCGAACGTGTTGTTGTCATTGTTATCAAACACGAGCAACCTGCGAATGACGTCTTCGCTTTGCACTACACGCTGGGACCTACAGCGGTTATCATCCATGTCTTACTTGTCTTATTTATCGATGACTTTATGCCTTCTCAGCAGCAGGAGCAGCAGGAGCAGCAGCAGGAGCGCTGCGCTTTGCGGACTGGCGAGGTGCGCGAGTGCCCTCCGTGAACTTCCGCCTCTCACGCACCTCCTCAAAGGTGATCTTCTGCGCCTCGCCCTTAGCATTGCCCTCAGACACCACCTTTGCGATCGCGTCCTTCTTCTCCGCGCCCGCCGTCTTCAGGGCGGCCGCATCGAGCTGTACAAAGGCGAAGGTGCGCTTGTCGGTGGGGTCGGTGCGGGAGGCCTTGGACTCCACCTTGACGAGAGAGACGGTGATGTCGGCGGGTAGCATCGCACGGACGTCCTGCTCGCTGCTGCCCTCGGGAAGGTTCTTGATGATCACGTCATAAAAGATGACAGGGGCGCTGCTGCTATTGGCGGCGCCGGTGGCATGCGCCGGACGCTTCTTCGCCTCCGCACCGTTGGCAGGAGCCTTGCGGGCCTCAGACCGCTCCGGCCGCTCCGCCTTGGGCTTCGCCGCGCCGGGCTCGCGGGCAGGCGCCTTGCCCTTCTTCTTCTCCTCCTTGGGCTTCTCTGGTGCCGCTGCCTTGTCGGTGACGCGCACGGGGGCGGCGGCCTTCTTGGCGTCCTCAGGGCCGGCGGCACGCTTCGCACGGAGGGCCTCTGCAAAGCTCTGCGGAGCCTTCGCGGCCGGCGCGGGCTGTGGGGAGGCGGTGGACGTGGTCTCCACCGGGGCCGCTGCTTCCTTCTCCGCGGCGACAGGCTCTGGTGCGACAGCGACGGTACCCGCAGCGGCCGGGGGCACAGCGGATGTGGTGGGTGGCTGATGCAGCTCCGCCACGTCAGCCTTGTCGGCTGCGGGCTTCTGCGCGAACATAGGGGGCGTGTCGAGTGCCCAGGCCTGGCCCTGACCAGCAGCCGGGCCGGTCGCGACAAAGCTCAGTGTGTCGGCGACAACGGCGTAGGTTTTGCTGGCGATCTCGCGCAGCTCAAACTCCTGGGCGAAGGACTGGCCCGACTGCGTGCTGCCGGCGCCGGGGCCCGTGGCGTGCAGGGCACCCGAGACGGAGACGGCGATGTTGCCCGAGGTGGTGCCCGCCACACTCACCGACTTGAGCTCGACACGCGTGACGCTACCGAGGCTGCCGAAGCTGGTGGAGGTGAGCAGGGTCTGAAGGGGCGCACCCGTCGCCTTGATGGAAGGCTGGCTGAGGTGGCGCACGGTGGCCGATGGGGCGTAGAAGGACGCGAGCTCGGTGGGTTGCTCCACCAGCGTCGTGTAGTAGCGACGTGCGAAGCTAACGGCAACCTTCTGGGCGATGGAGTCGGTCATGGCGGAGGGGTTGGACGGGGTCGTGAGTGGATGGGAGGGGTATCGAGAAATGAACGAGAAAAAAAAAAGTTGACGTGGTATTCTGAGTGCTTTACCAATGAGCTTGCAACAGGTATACGCAAGCACCGGGGATATAAAGATGGTAGGGAGAGATAGAGAGATAGACGGAGAGAGAGAGAGAGAGAGTTGTGGAGGAGATAAACCAAACGTTTAGTGAGGTACTTAGTTGGTAAATATTGCAATATTTCTGTTCGTGCCTTTGAACTTTCTGCTCAGGCGTAATTTCAAGTAACTTCGCACGTGTCAATCACGACTTCTCGGGTAAACGAGCTGCTTCTATCGTTCACGAGAGACAGAGAGAAAGACAAATCGGACAGTGTGTTGAAGGTTATGCAAGCGGAGAACGCACGAGGCAGACACGCACACACAGTGAAAGTGATGTACGGGAACACAAGGTGCGACACGGGCGGAGAGAATGCCTTCAAATGGGATGTCAGTTCTCGGTGACTGAAGCAGAAGAATTGGAGAGGGTGGAGATGGTGTGTGTGTGTCTGTGCTTATCAAGTAAAAGAGGAAATCCGTGTTGCCGGATCCTAGGCGCGAATGCGGGGGTACGGCACATGGCAAAGGTGAGGAGAAGATGAAAATTAAACTCAAGACATGAGACATGGCGAGATAACGTAATGCGTCTCTCTCTCTCTCTCTGGACACATACGGCAAAACGGAAGGGTAACGCGGTGGCGACCTCTCAAGAACAAGACGTGTTCGCGTCCGCTACTTCCCTCTTCGAACATTTCCGCTCCTTCCAACGAGCGACTCTGTCGTTTACTCCAGACCCCACAGTTTGATGGCACATGGACACATTACCCGCATCTAAATGCTATCGGCGCTCATGCATATATGGCTCACTTTGGTTGTCTGTGTTTTCTTCTTCTTTGTGGATGTGTATGTGTGTGTGTGTGTGTGTGTGGGTGGGTATGTACAGCCATACGACACTAGGAATGTGAATCAAGTCACCAACAGGACTGAAAGACGCATGACAACGAGAAAGACCTCAAAAGCAGCCAGAAGACAAAACAAACAGTTGCCCTTGCTGCGTCACCGCGGGTTTACGCAGCAGGTGCAGCGCTCGCATGAGTGTTGCTACCCACAGCAGGCTTCCCATCCTGCACCGCCCCTGAGGTCTTTGAGGCGGCCCAGAGGAGCTGCTCCCTCTCCGCAGGTGACATGGCCAGCTTGGCGTCGATGAGCTGCTGCGCGTCGAGCACCTTCCAGTTGCTGTGCATGCGGGTGCATTTATCGCACCGGCACGTCACGCGCAGACCCGCAAAACCCGCAGCGCGCCGCTGCTCCGTGTGGAAGCTGCGGCAGTGATCGTCGGAGTTGAAGAGGATGGGGTTGGGGATGGGCCGGTAGCCCTGTGCGCTGCGCTGTACCGCACTGCAGTACCCGCACCGAACGTAGAATTTCTGCAGGAAACGGTTAGACGACATGTGTGTCACGAATTCTCACCTAGAGAAACAAACAAACAAAAATGATATCACTACCTCAAATGGAGAAAAAAAGCAACGACTGCTGTGCAGAAATGAAACCCGAAGCCATAGCGGTAGGGATGAGGAAGAGGCGGGAAGAGAACGTGGCGTACGTCGTGTAGCGCTACATGGAGACATGTGTTACGTGGCACAGCAGCCCTGGTAAACACACACACGAGAAACTAGAAAGCAGTGTCTGTGAACCCATGTGCAGGAAGAACCCACTTCCTTGCCTCTTGAAGTCACTGCAATCCTCTTCCACAGCGGTTTCCAGTCCTGTGCAGACATAAAGATAATGCGATCCGGAAAGCGAGAAGAGAATACGCACAAGACCTCTTCTCTCTCTCTCTCTCTCTGGTCCGCAGCATTCCTACGCTGTTAATGAAATAGGAGCAACCCGTTCGCAACCCTTGTATGGTACGCCTTTCCTTTGGGAGTGCGCAACAGTTGTTGTTTTTCTTTTCTTTTTGAAACAAGTGTGAAGAGACGCACACACATATCATCAACCAACTGGCCGTGCCACCGCGGAGGCATCACATCTTTTTTTCTTCCGCCTCTAAGATCGGCCAAGCTTCTCTCACCAACCACGATCGTCAACCGCGCAACCGTGAACGCTAACGAGGACTGACATCGCCACAATCGTACCTAGAACACAGATGCCCAGGGAACAAATTTTTAAAGAAGCCAGGTGACAGACGGCCAGACGACTTGGCACCCACAAGGCAAGGACTAGATAACGAGCTTCTTGCGGCGTGGAATGGCATTAGCAGCCTTTCCCTTGGCCTTTGCGGTCGCGGCCGATACATCCAGGCCGAGGAACTGGCCTTCCTTCAGGGTCTGCTCGCCCAGCGCCTTTAGATTTTGCTGCCAGCGGCAGTTCGCACAGTAGCCGTTCCAGCGCGTGGCGTCTGGATGGACCGGGGCCTGACCGGGCTCTACCTCTCCCGTGCGGCTGCGGATCGTCGCCTCGTACGGCTCACCACAGCCCGTGCACTTCCACGTCGCGCAGAACTTGCTCGTGCAGCTGAGGCTTGCGATGTTGTCCTGCTTGCCATTGTCCACGAGCTGCGCGGCAATTTCGGGGTACTTGCCTTTGAGGGAGTGGCTCACCGCCGTCTGATCCTTGAGCACCTCCGAGGCGTAGCGACCCTTGCACCGGCTGCATCCCGCGTGAAATTTGGTGCGCACCGACACGCTCTTCTTATACGGTGTGCCGCAGAAGTTGCAGATCCAGTGCACACGGCGATGATCGTTCCAGCGAATGTCAGAGAGCGGAATGTTCAGCTCCTCCTCATTCTTCTTCACGTCGAGGTCGGCGAGGACACTGGCGTAACGATTATCAAAGCTAGTCAGACGGTTCGAGTCGCGCGTTACCCAATTCACACCGCGCATTGGCAGCTGGCGACCGACGCTATAGGTGAGGTACATGGCACCATAGTGCATGTTCGGCCACACCTTGGACCATCGCGATTTCTGCTTGAACTCCGCCGCTGCGAAGATGCGTGTCTGACGGAGCATCGTGAACTAACAGAACGGAATGAACGACTAGAGCAACAACAAAAATGAAACAACTAAACCTGTGGGAAAGTTTCCTTTACGCCTTGTCAGACGCAACGATTGTTGTTGCTACTTTCTTTTCCTCTGCGGATGTGCCGCTGCGGAAGCAGTGAGAATCCTTTGGGCATGTCAAGTACAACAGCAGGATGTTTGTTGATGCATTTCTGAGCCCTCAATGAGACTGCGAGCATGTTCGCATTCAGTGCCAAAGGTATGCATAACAGAAGTAAGCATCTACAGCACGTGACGTCTGTTGCCAGCAGGGCAAAGCTGTCTGTGAGTACGGTGCGTGTACGACAGTGGGCACACGAATACATGTGGCCTCCGCCTCTGCTGCCCCTCCCCGAGAGACTGCCAAGCTTCTCATCTACGTCACAGTCTTTCACCGCACGCACGCGCGGTGCACCACCGAAGACTATTGCGCATTCCTTGCAAGCTCCTGCCGTAACAGATGCCGCCACTGTAAGACGAAGGACTCTAATTGTCAGCTTTCAATCTGATGTTGGTAACGTTGTCGCACTCCAAAGAGTGTGATCCTCAGAGAAGGAGAGAGAGAGAAAGAGATAGAAAGGGAAATGTGAAGGAGAGACGACAACAACGTGTGTACAATTGCAATGCGTGTTAGAGCGGTGCCTTTATGGGAAAAAGAGGGGCCACAGAGGGCGACAACACAAACGACGGATCGAGAAAGAGGAAGACAAGGACCGGGCTTCATCGAACGTTGGACAGAGAGGAAAACAAGTGTAATGTGAACAGAGGGTAAACCTTTTTTTTTTGTTTTGAAAGACAATAAATTCATTAATTACAGTTAAATGGCAACCTTCACAGACAACCAACGACAAGGACAACAGGAACACAACAACATAACAACAAAGTCCACGGTTTACAGACACACTGAAAAAAAAAAAACAAGAGAAAGATGATCGCTGACAAGATGTGTCTTTGAGGTCTCCAGACGGAAAAAGATACGGTGCGAGGGGCAGAGAAAAAAAAAAGAGGAAGAAGGAGGTGGTAGGGTAGTGAGAAAGGACCAGCTGCACCGTCGTCGTACGGATGCGCGGGACACCCTTTTCACCGTCTCCTTCGGTCAACCCTTCACCTCCACACCTCACGCCACCAGCGAGTCACTGTTGTGCGCCAGTGGCTTCGGCGGCGGCGGCTTGCGCTTCAGCTCGCGCGGCGGAGGCTTGCGTTGGGGCTTCTCCCACTTTGGCGGGAAGAGGAAGAAGAGTCCCAGCCGCAGGGTGGTGAAGAGCACGCACCACATGATGATGAACCGCAGCCAGGCCTCAAAGGCAATCTCGTTCATGGCGAAGGGATTGCGCCGAGGGTCCTTGCGCGCCGCCTCGGCCTCAGGGTCTTCCTCGTCATCGCCAAAGGGATCCTTCTTCACCTTGCCCGTGTGCATCTCCGTGTAGAACTCGTCGTAGCTAACCTTGCTCTTGTTGTGCGTGCGCGTGGTGTAGCGGAACCCGCTGTACCGGTTGCCCGAGCCACCGTCGCCGCCGCCCCCACCAGCCCCTGCGGCGTCCTCGCCCTTCTTGATCCACACGCCGCTCTTGATGGACTCGTAGGCCTCTTGAATTTCCTGAAATTTCTCGTGGTTGCCGCCAGGGGCGTCGGGGTGGTGCTTGCGTGCCATGACGCGGTACGCCTTCTTGATTTCTTCCTTGGTCGCGCCCTGCTTGATGCCAAGGACGGAGTAAGGGTTCTTGACACCCGACGCCCACCGAACGGACACCCGAAGCGCGCTAGCGGTTTCTTCATGGCACAGGGGCGTCATGGTGCGGCGAAGGTGCGAGTGGTGCCGTGCCTGCGCGGCAGAGGCTGCGAGGGCCGTGACACCAACAGGAGTGGTCATCCGTAGAGCAGGACCTACCGAGGCCACGGTGGTGGCGCGCGTTGCCCGGCGCAGCATCGCGCCTTGGAAGATTGTGCGGCTAGCTTGCATCTGATGAAAAGCGAAAAAAAAAAAGGAGGGTTAGAGAGCAAGAGAAGAAGAGAGAACGCCTTGCCGAGCAGGTTGGTGCCGCGTGACTGTGTGACTGTGTGTGTGCTGGATGGGAAAGAAATGGTGGTGCGATGAAGAGAGAGTGGCAAAAGAACTCTCAGGCCACCGCTGGATAGAGGCCGGCTGCAGGTACGGGTGCGTGAGGAGTACCGACTTTAAAAAAAAAAAAAAAAGAAGAGTTTCCTTTATCCCGAACAGGTGTCTAATCCGCCCGAGCGTATGTTTCCTACAGCAACGTATACGTTACAATAATCGAAAAGCAAAGAAGAAAGTGAAGCTGCTGTGGGTTTTCATCGAGACGAGGCAACGTCACCAACATCAGATGATTTCATTTGAAGGCACAACGTCCCAGCCTGAGTTCATTCCCGAGGCGTTGGATGTCTTCCCTCTCGTCGTCAGGACTCTGTTATGTGGTATGTTCGGCGTTGTGCGGCACTGGTCGAGCTGTCCTCACAGGAGCTCTTCGAAGGATACGCCTCGCGCAGGTGAGCAGCCCGGCAACAAAGAAAAAAAAAGAAACGAACAGAAGGGAAGTGGTGCATACATGATGACAGGAAGAAGAATAAATAGCGAGGAAAACAATGTACAAGCAGAAAGAAAAAAATTGCGAAAATGTGAGACGGTGGCGAGAGTGGTCAACAAGCTATGGGAGCGTGTTGGCCAAGCGCAGAGGAAAGGAAACGATACATTCAAGCCAGACATAACCCAATGGCCCGAGGCCGCCCCATGCACGTCCCGTCGTTTGGCCTGAGAACGCAGCTCCCTCACCCCCGACGGGCCCGGCCGCACTTACTGCAAAAATTACTCTGCGCACTGCGAAAGATGGTCGCGCAGTTCGGGCAATACGACGGCAGCAGTGCGTCTCCCCCATCTATTGTGAGAGCAGAGGGGGTAGACGTGTCAGTGATCCTGGCCTGACTTGGCTGCCGCCGTGACTGCTGTGGACGGTCGTTCGCCACCTGTGGATAGGACGTGGGCTTCCCTGCTCGTGGTTCCAGCACGCCGCCGCCCGTGGCGTCCTTTAGGACCAGCTCGCGAACGTCCCAGTCGATGCCACTCAATGGAAAATAAGCCTCGCGCACAGGTCGGCCCGCCCTCAGCCGCGTCGCCTCGCTCTCCCACACGGTGTCGTGCGCCTCCCAGGGCTGGTCACACACCACGCAGAGCCAGTGGCTTGTGTAGGCACGGCAGGCGCAATCACGACAGGGCAGCGGGCCGTCCGCGGAGTGCTGCTTGCTACCGTGGCCGCAATGGCACTTGGGCGACCACGCCTTGAGGTCAAAGGTTGCGCGGCGGCTCAGCCACGATTCACCAATTTCCTCCGGGCAGCTAGGGATGTATCGGAACGCAGCACACGGGCAATCCGCCTCCTCGCAGTGCGTCTGGCTGGCAATGGGACGGTTCTTGGCTGCACTTCTTTTACTTGACCGGGTCACCGCGGGGGATGCGCCGGTGCTAGGAGTTGCCGCCTCACCAAGCATCGCGTGGGCAGCGAGGGGGTGCCCGCAGAAACAACGGGCGCGGTAGCCGATGCGCGTGCAAAAGTCGTCGTTGGCGCCCGACAGCATGCGCGGCGCGCCGTGAGTTGCCTTTGCACGGGAGCTGCACCCTCCATGGTTCCCTTCGTGCAGGTAGGCCCCACCCACCCGCTCCGGCACGCAGCGCCACACCACATACACTCCCTTTTCGTAAGCAAGCATCGCAGCTTCATTCTCCTGGTTGAGCATCCGGCGTGAGGCCTTCGAAGGTCCAAAGAGACGTACCGCACCCAGGGTCTGCGCCTCGCTGGTGCCGTCGCGGGGGAGGTAGGTGGCGACAGCCTGACTCACATCGCGGCCGAGTGCGCGGATTTCATCATGCACCTCATCACTGTTGACAAGATCACCGTACCGTCGAGGGGGTGCGACAGTACTCTGAGAGGTTCGTGTCGTGCGTTGTGCAACAGTGCCCTTGTGTGGAAGCGTGCGCGGAGCCCGCGCAGATTGCGTTCCAGTTGTGGGGGGCCGACTCGTGGTTACGTCGGTGCTCGGCATGAAAGAGAAACTGCACGATGTAGGGAAGCGCACACCGCTCGAGTGTCTGCTCTTCTTCTTTTTAAACCTTTGGACGATTTCGTGAAGTCCAGAGTGTTGCTGTGTGCATACGTGTGGATAAAAGAGAAGGAGAGAAAATACGTCAGGGGTGGAGATGGAGACAAAACTGTGGTACGGAGAGAGTGACCCGTTGAAGCTCTTTGATGTTCTTCCGTAAGGCACGAGCAATCATGTCAACTTTGAAACGGTTATAGACGCCGCCGCCGCTAACGATTTCGATGAGAATCACGGGAGTGTAAAAGGATGCGGTCATACTGCCGCTGCCACGACCGCCTGCCAATGTCCACTCTCTAAACACGTTTGTGCATCATCTCCCCCATCGGCGAGGAAACGTTCTAAACCAGTACTCCCACGTGCTTCTTCTTCTCTGTTCGTGATTCATTTTCTTGTCTGTGATCAGAAGGAAGTTACAGGCTTATTAAACTCACCCAATACGGTACCAAGCGCGATTCCTGCACGGACACCCGATGCTTGTTTCCGCAAGCATCGGCGTGACCCACCGGTGCAACAGATGCAAACAACATCCCAACGCAACAACTATTTTTTTTTTAAAGTGAAAATGTAGTGCGACAGGACACACTGACCAGAGAAGCGCATCACATGAGTGTCCATGAATACACTGTAAAAATAGAAAACCATGAAGTCTTCTTTCTAAACCGACTCCGCCTCATCCATGGCCGTCAGCCGCGGCACCTCCATGCACTTGGAGAGTGGCACCTCCGCCATCAACTTCCACGTCGTGGCACAGGCGCAGATTTTGGTGACAGAGTCCGCCTCACGAATATCGTGGTAGCCCTCAATAAGGCCCGCCTCGCTAATGTTATGGCCTTCCTCCGCACGGTTGATCTGCAGCGCCGTCGGAAGGTCGACGATGCCGTGGAACATAGCCAGCGGCAGCAGCAGGCTGCTGGTGAACTGAGCCGCAACACAGAGCGAGACAATCTGGTAGGGGTTCATGTTCATGGCAAGCAGCGCGTCGCGCACCTTCATAGTGTCGTGCGGCGTGATGTGAGGATGGCCGATGCCAACGATGCGCGGGACCTCCACGTCGTAGGCACGGCGGAACCACTCCGCGATGGGCTCAATGAACTTATCCTGCTGGGCGGCAATGGGCGCGGCACGGAAGTACATGTTGTCGTTCTGGTAGAAAGACATGAGATAGTCGATGCGCGGCGGAATCATTTGTGGCGCCACGTGCAGGGCGCCACTGCACATATCGGTCATGGGCATCAGCAGCTTGTTGAGGTAGCCCGTCTGCTCCGCGTACTCCTGCGCACAGCAGCACGCCATCGCCTCGGACGGCACCGCCAGCACCTGCGTCGACTCGAACGCCTTCACCTTGTGCCCGTCAATGGTGACGCCATACCAGCCCTTGTACTTCTCCAGCGGCACCACGTCCACGTCCTTCCAGAACACGCGAACGGCGCCGCTGCTGCGAGGCTTGATGGAGACGTCCATCTGGTAAAGCGAGTCCTCCTCGAGAACCTTGCTACTCTCGTCCTCCTGGCTCTCAAACTTCTTGATGGCCTCCTCGAGCTGGGCAGGATTCATCTTGCTCCACTCTTCCATCTTCCGTTCCAGCTCCGCTGTTGAAAGCTCCGCGTGCGCGCCGGGCTCGCTCGGCACATTGCTCACGAGCTCCGACACGTCCATCTTGGCAACGATACGGCGCCGCTGCTTCTTGGGGGCAATACCCGCAGGGGTGGCACCGGTACCGGACGCTGTCCCCGAGGCTGCGGTGCTGCAGGTCCGGTGGCTCATGAAGAGGGGAGCCACCACGTTGCACCGAGTCACTGCCTTGCGGGAAAGGGTTGCAAACATGGTGAAGGATTTGCTCTAGCAGGAAGAAAGAAAAAAAAACGAGATGTGCGTGAGTGGATAGATGTCACTGCGTGCGAAACAAACGGAAAGCGAAACTGCTGCTGTTGTTTTTCCTTGGAACGTAAAACAATTCGATAGCTAGAGACAAAGGTCGAGGAAAATCAATGCAAGATAGACTGAAGATGTCCCTGCAGAGACGGCATCATAGAGCGTCGCAATGGCACGTCTGTGTGCGAGGACCGAATTCCTCTGAAAGGCACGTCGCTCCACCCTGATGCACAAGCCGGTAGATCTAGTGCACTTGCCAACAGTAACTCTAAAGGCGGGTAGACAAAGGCCCTGTCGCGCAGGCAAGAATTCCTTTTTAAAAAAACTAGAGAAAGTCATTGGAGTGAATAACGCAAAGCACCTCCTTCTGAACATGCGCTCCTTTTATTGCTGACTGACGTTTTTTTTGTTGTTTTTTGCGGTTGAAATTGAGCACTCGCTCGTGGCTTCGCTCAGCGTGATGTCGACATGGCAGTCGCTGGCTCCCTCAGATCCTGTGGCAGGGGGGAAGTGACAGACATAGAAGGAGATGCTAAAGAAAGGGAGAGAAAGAGAGGCAGCGCACACGCGCTCTGACGCAAGGTAACCTCAACAACACGGCTGTGGTGTTTCCAGCCAAGGAAAAAAAAAAGAGGTACGCACATTATGGCTGGTAGCAACACTGTGTGTGTGTGTGTGTGTGTGTGTGTGTGTGTGTGTGTGAGCCCGCCGCATGCAAGCCCAACCCTTCACACATATCCCGTGCGTGCGTGAGCGTGTCTCTCAGAAAAGATCGTGGTACACTTCCACCGGAGACGTCTTGGTCGGCGACGCACAGAGGAAGTCCGCCATGGTCCATTGATGCATTGCCTGTGGGTCGTTGACGGCACCGCGATGGGCAGGGCTGGAGCGCGCACCTGGCAGGCGATTCTTTTCCGTGGTGTACGTGAACTCGTAGAGGGATTGGAAGAGCGGACTGATGCCGCGGTACGGCCCTGTGGACGGCACGATCGCTCCCTTTCTCGGATCGCTGCAGTTGGTATCCTCCAGCATCTTCAAGGTCTCAAAAGTCCACTGCGAGGTCAGCTGCATGCCCAGCACCATGTCATGGTTGCTGCTGTAGCTATCGTGATCGCCGTCCGAGGAGGCGAGGCACACCACGTTTGGTGCGCGAATACTCTCACAGAGGGCCAGCGCGTGGCAGGTGTCAGCAAGAAAGAGGACGTTGTTATAGCGGCGCTGCGCGTGCATCATGGAGAGGGTTTCGGAAATATCCGTGCTAGAGAGAAACTCGGAATCCTGAAACTTAAAGTTTGCCTTTGCACCATGACCTGCAATGTAGATGAGAATATTGGAGTTCTCGTCGGAGAGCAGGCGCCGGGTCGGGGGCGTATTGGCGTCGTACCTTCCTTGCATCACATTCAAGAAGCGTCGCACATCCACGTCATCGCCGGCGTAGTCCACCTGCGCGCTGCAGCCGTACAGGTTCTCCTGCTGGCGTCGGTCTGGATCGGTGCGAATGCGGACCGTTTCGCTCGCTGTTCGGCTGGCGCCACTGCTGTACACGGTTGCCGGAAATGGGTTTCGCGGGTCGCAGGCGAAGGCGTCGCTGAGGAAGAGTAGAATGTGATCGTCGTCGATGCCGTGCTGCCGCAGCAGATGATAAAACGTGAGTGCGTTGGCTGAGTGGCGATAATTGAAGAAGTACCGCGACCCACCCACGACCACGGCCCAGTGATTCACCCGACGGTCGCTGCGCGCGGGCACCACAGGAATGTTCACGGGCTCCTCCTCCTTCTCCTCTTCCGCCCCTGTGTTAACTTCCTCCTCTACTTCCAGGTACGGGATGTCCATCAAGCCAGCGTCATCGTCGATAAGCCCGACATAGCTGTCCTGGTCAAGGAGGACTTGCGTCTCCTCATCCGTCATAATCTGGGCTGTCGCCACGGCATTCCATTCCGCTAACAGTAGGGCAAGCAGGACGGCGCAGGAAATAAGAAGAAGGATAACCGGTGTGTTGGTGAAGCTCCCGTAGCGAGATCCACGTCTGCGCCGTGGAGACGGTGTGTGCGTCATGGTGGAAATCAGGAAATGTTTTTCTCAACAAAATAGTTTTACGACACAATACAGAACGGCCTCCGGTAAACAAATAAAGGATGCTACCCAGGTCGATAGGAATGCAAGAACAGGGTAAGCACAGGAGAGATTTTTTAAAAATAAAACATGAGCTGCTGATGGGTATCAGCGTAAGCACTCAGCCTCGCCGACTGGCCACAGTTTCTGTAGGTTACGTCCCTCCCACAGGACGGACTGACACTACGCTTGCGCACGGCACACTACCGCTCGCGTTCAATACTCATTTCACGACATGCGGTGTACTTCATTGAACGGGTTCCTCTAACATCACATCTGCACGAGTGTGCGTGTGAGTGTGTGTGAGTGTGGATTGCATTTGATTGCCAAGGGCAATGGCTGGTGACGATGGTGCGAACACCGTAGGGTAGAAGAGAGACAAAAGTCGCGTGTGCGACAATTAGTTTACATCGCTATGAAGGGATGGGGGGGACCATCGAGAAGGGGTAAAGGGATATCAGCAGACGGAGGTATGAAGGTAAGCAAAGAGAAATAGGGGGACGGAGAAGTTTCTTTTTTGAGAACAAAAAAAGTGAGCATGAAGGCGCGCAAAACCTAACAAGAAACGACAAAGAAAAACTCCTCACGCGGCAGCCCTAGGTGAGGGAGCGCTCGCTACTATCATGGCCCTGCAGCCGCGGTGGCAGACGCATCTGCGAGAGTGGGATCTCGTCTACATTGGCGCAGCCGAGGTACGACACCACGCCCGCCAAATCCGCCGGGTCATATGTTCCCCCGCAGCACACGTTAGCCCCGTGCGTACTCGTCACGGCGAGGCCGCCGTTGCCAGTGGTGTGAATCGTTGGGGGCACACCCGGGGTGACGGGCCCGTTGCACCAGATAAGGTCAAAGCCGCCCACCCGCGTCTCCGTCCCGGACCGCCGCTTCTCCAGGTCAATCACGTTGAACATGTCCTCCAGCATATTAAACTTGAGATGATAGTCGGCAGGCGTCTCCGCTGTCAGAGAGGGCGACGCGTTGGTTTCAATCAGCCACGGCTGCAGGTTGTCGTCCAGCATGACGTCGTAGCCGTAGAGCTCCGTGCAGTGCTTGTCATGGATCATGGTCTTCTGCACCGCGAACAGCGTGCGCAGAATCATGCGCTGGATATCCGCAAACATCTTGTTGGTGCGTTCCGGCCCATGCGTTGCGGTGATGACCGTGCGCACATTCCGAATGCCGAACTTACAGCCGGACTGCGCCGTGTACTTGGGATTGGTCTTTTGCACCGCCACATTGGTCACATGGACAAAGGTATTGTCAATGTCATCGAGGGAGTACCGTTGGTGACAAAACCGGGCGAACCCGGTCCGGTGCAGCCAGACTACCAGAGGGTTGTAGCTCTGCACGAGCACGTAGATGCGCAGGTCGTACTTCTTTCCCCCGACGAGGTGCGGGTTGGAGATGTAGCGTTGCGCCAGGTACGGCTCCACCTGCTCGACGCCGTACGGGTTCGCCATGCTACCGCCGCCAGAGGGGCCGCCGCCACCCCCACCGCCGCCGATGACGCCTTGCCGCTGCTTAAAGTCACGCCGCCATTCTGATATTTGCGAGAGCTTTGAGAAGAGAAAGATGCCCTTTCCCTGCGCCTTGGCAGGAGGTTTCATGATCCAGACCGCATTCGGGTGGCGACGGAACTCCTGCTCGAAGAGTCCGTAGTCCTGCGGGAGAGAAAACGTCATCGGAAAAAAGTCCCACGCCGCAATTTCTTCCGCGTCGCACTCCTTCTCCACCATCTTCTTCATACGCTTAAAGTTTTTCACCATGACGTCCTTGCGCGTGAGCTCGTAGTGGTTGCGGAAGTGATTCAGGCGCTGATGGTCGTCGAGCCGTACGTAGTCGTAATTCTCGCGTATCCACATGACATCGGCCCAGTGGTAGTCCCAGTTGTACTCGCTATCCGTTTCGATCCAGCCGCGGCTGCGCATAACGTCGAGAATGGTGTTGCGCAGGAAGCACTTGAAGCGCACAGGTCCGCCGTTGCCCACGCCACTGCGGCCACGGCGATCGTTGCCGCCGCCCTCACCTCCTCCTCCGCCTGCACCTGCGCGTGAGTGATACATCTTGTGCGTATCCGTACAACCCGCGCAAAGGGGTTTGTGTGTGCTAAGGGATGTGTTGGGGAAATCGGAAGAAGAGAGAGAGAGAAGAAAAAAAATAATCGAGGAGCAAGAGAAAGCTCTCGGGTGCCTCTGAAACTTATTTTGTGAATAGCTCCTTGTCCGACGGCTGATATATTGAGGAGCGCAGACCAAGGGAGTGAAAGCGAAGTGCAAACGTCACACGACGTTGACCCATTTGGGGAGGGGGAGGAGGGTCGAAGCCCTCGTGATACGATACCCCTCATTTCCGACACGAGCGTTTATTCTACATGTCACAGGAAACCGTCTATGGTTGCTTTTCTTTCTTTTTTTTTTGTTTGTCGACAACCACCACCTATAACGCCGTTCATACAAACATCGGGTGAGAAACGAACCTTGCGATGCCCTGCTCCGCTGTCGAGTGACGTCTTCATGAACGCGCGTACGATTGAAGTCGTCTTGTTCTGCACGGGTGCCCGGCATGACAGCAACACCGTCCCATTGCCCCGTCAGACAATGTCAACCAGGTACCCCTTGGTGTACTTAGACGCACGCTCAAAATAAAATAATAAATAGTGGGGTGGCCGTCAGAAATGAAATAGAAAACACACGTCTCACGGTTTGGGTGGATGAAAGAAAGGGAGCTTGAACCGCCTCCCTCGCGATTCCTGCCGTATTTCCTCCCCTTCCGCCTCTCCATCGCCAGTGCCAGGGGCAGCAGCAGCAGCCTCTTCCACCGCGTGCGACTTGCGAGGGCTCGCTCGGCGGTGATGCGTTATCTTGGTCCAGATCCCAAACCGATTGCTGCCTCCTCGCTGGTTTTGGTGGTCCCCGCGTTCCTCTTCTTCTTTCCCACCGTGGCGCACGTCGGTGTTGGCTGCTTCAGCAACAGGTGTCTCCGCCTGTGGTGTTCGACCACGCACTGGCGAGAGCGGTGGCCTGGCCGACAGGGGCATGACCACGTCCTTAGCACCTCTTCGTCCGGCTTCCCGAGCGGTGGTGGGAGTGACCTGGCGTCGGTCATAGCTCGTCGACAGAATACTCAGCACCCCACGTTCACTGGCTGCGCTGGAGGCCTCTCCGTCACCATTCATACCTGCCGTCAGAAGCGCAGGCGGCACGTGGTAGGTGCGCGCCACGCCACACGCCTCGGCATTGGTGGTGAGTGGGTCGCCCCCACCGCAGGCCGCCACGAGGAAGGCCTTTGTGTCGTCCTGATGCCAGCCCGGCGTCCCTGGTGTGTGGGAGGTGCCACGGAAGGAGGCACTTGAGCTTTCCTCGTCAACAGGGTCCACCAGCGTCAGAAGCGTATGCTCCTGCCTTCTGGCAGAGGCTGCGGCAACGGCGGCGGGGGTGGTGTGAGACGGGCGTGAATGAATGCGGCGGGGGTGATCCTGTCGCTTACGATTCGCGTGCTTCTCATACTTCCTGTCGTCGCTAGAGCTGCTGCTGTTGCTCCTCCTACTGGGGGAAGAAGAGGAAGAAGAGTGCCTCGTACGGTGCTTGCGGCGGCCGCTCCGATGCGGGACATCCGTCTCAGACGTGGCGTCCTCCTCCTTGTGCTGGTGTCGATGGGAAAAATGAAACCACGGCGAGCGCGATCGGTGCTTGTCGGCGTCTTCGCGCGACGCAGGAGAGGGACTCTTCCGTTTTCGTGGCGACGACAATGTACTGGCCTGGTCTCTGCCCGCGGCCCGTGGATCGTCCTTGCTCCGGTACTGGTCCGCCATGTCAAAGGGATTCAGTCCCGCAAGGGCACGCGCACGCTGTATGCGCTGCACCGCAAGCATCCACAGCGCGCGGCCATAGGAGAGCACCTCGCCCGGCCCCGCCGCCTGCACGCCAATCAGGAACGTGATGAAGTCCTGTCTCGTGCGAAAGTCCAACACAAGGAGCACAGCGTCCTTGGGTGAATCGAGGCGCTTGTACGCGGGTATGATATAGTAGAGCCGGTACGGGTGGTAGGTGGGACCTGTGACGCTCGCAAAGACAGGGCAACGGTGGCGGCGCAGCACCTCAAACGCAGCGGGGCCGCAGAGAACGCCTGCGACGTCTTCCCAGGTGCCTGGACCGCAGCCTTCGTGCGGGTGCTCCGCCTCGTAGCCCATCACACCACGCGGGAAGAAGGCCCGTGCGTGCCGCAGCGGAAAGTGGTGCAGCTCCTTCACGCGCGATGGCTTTGCCAACGCACCCGTCGTCGTCGCAGAAGACGGCTGGACCGTCATGGAGGCGGGCACCAGTGGCACAACGCGCCCGTCGCGGGAAAGGCCAAACACTTGCTTGTGAGCCGTGCGCTGCGCGCGGGCGGCAGCACCGCTGGGCACGGCGCTCGCCACGAGACCATCGATACTGGGGCCCCGGACGACGGGTGGGGCCGTGACAAAGGGAGGACGCACCAGGACATGGCTCGCTGATGCGGACGGCGCGGCTGCGTGTTTCTGTGCGGCAGGGGAGGCAGCTCGCTGCATCACAGGAGGGGCTGAGATCGTGCGCGGACGGCTCACCCGCTGTGAGGCTGCCGGCGAGGGGTGTCTGTTGGGACCTGGTAGTGCCGTAGCAGCGGGTGGTGGTGGCTGGGTGATGCCGAGACGCTGATGCTGCTGCGCGACGCAGGACGAACCACCACGGGGTGTTGTCGGTGGTGGCGGTGTCGCAGTGGCCACGAGAGATGGCCGCTGCGGCGGAACACGCAGCTGACCCACCGGGCGCTGCCCTGTGGAAGCGTATGGCGCAGCGAGAGGCGCCATCTTCATGGCGGGGGCCTTCTTCATCACCAAAATACCAGGAGGAGCCTGTGGTCTGCCAGACATCACCTGCGGTGGTTGCGCTGCGGGTGCCTTGGTGAACGCGGCCGCAGGGGATGCCGGGCGAGGGGCCTTGCGGACGACACCACCCACGGCGACAGGCATCAGCTGCTGCTTTTGTGGTCCTGGTGGAGGTGGGCGAAACGTTCGCGGGTACTGCTCCTGTTCGCGAAGGTAAAAGGAGTCGGAAGGGCGCGCAACGTTCCCCCGTGGTGGTGGTGGTGGTGGTGGTGCCGGGCGTGGAGGGGACCGCATCATGTGCATGGACGCGATCCGGCCCCGCGCATAGGCGGGCACCGACTGGCTCGTCGCGTGGGACCGCTGCGGAGACATCCCCGCGGTCGGTGAGGCCGCCGCCACTCTTGTCCCCGTCACCGATGGGTGTCGGGGAGGTGTCTGCGCTAGCGGCGCACGCAGGGAACTTGCGGGACCGACCCTTCGCTGGCTGAACCTTGGGTTGTCCACGTCAAGCCACAGCACCCGCCCGTCGCTGCCACCAGCTTTTATAGGGACGAAGCGGCCTGACACGCTCGTGGCGAGTGAATCACGGCGAGACAGGTTGGGTGAGGTCGTCTGCGGGCTGGCCAGCAGCGCAGAGTTCTCACGGGAGAAGGCAGGGCGAGCGGATGGGGACTGGATGCCTTTGGGCAACCGATGCGCGGGCGGTGGATCGTCCATGGGACCCCATCGCACCGAGGACGCCGGCGACGGCGCGGGTGGCGCGGAGAGGGATCGGGGACCTGGTGGCTTGTGAATGCTCTCCGTGAAGGTGCGGCTGGGAGGAGGCACCGCAGCGGAACGGCGACCACGACCTGAAAAGACACCAGAATCGTACAGACGCGTTGATGTCTCTGTTGTCTTGGGAACCGCAAGAGACGACTTCCGCGGCCCACCGCTTTCCGTGCTGCTGGCGCCGACGGGTGGGGGTGTAGGGGACACGGGCCTGCCAGTGGTTTGCAATTTTTCAATCCGAAAGAGCAATTCCTTTCCGTCCGTGGACAGCGTCACATGGGCAGGAATCTTCTGGCCTTGGAGTTGCACGTCGACAGGCACGCCGCGCTGCTGCAGCAGCCGCATGGCCTGCAGCGCGGTTGTCTGCGCCACCATCGCCCTCTGTACCGCACCGGTACTAGTGGAACTCTTTTCCGAGCGAGGAGGCTGCGGCGCCTTGTCGTTGTGCCACCGAGGCCGCCGCTCCCGAGGCACTGACACCGTGCGCAGGGGCCGTAGCGGTGTTCGTAAGCCGTCAGAATTGGCACCATCCCCGACACCTTCTTGCCGCGGAGACGACGGATAGTTGCCGTTGTGACGCGTTTTCTCTCCCCTCCACGCAAACATAGTATTGCGATTGCTCTCAAAGACATTCTTGAGCTCCGCGTCAAGCGCGGCGGCGGTGGCTGCGTCCCTTCTGCGGCCCTGGTCTCGTGAGCTAGAGCTGCTTGATGAAAGCACTAGAGAATCGATTGACGAGGAGGATGGCGAGGATGCGGACGAAGCAGAAGACTCTGATGGTGGAGGGGCCGTGGCATGCCTGCCGCTGCTTCCCGACAGGAGAGCCTTGAGCTTGTCTCGCCACGGCTCACGGGGCGTCGCGGGGGAATCGCCTCGTTGGCTCTCTGCCGTTGGCCTTGGTGACGCTCGCGCTGCTCCACTGCGGCTGCGCAAGCGCGTTGGTGACACATGCAGGCGCTCCGATCGAATCGCCGCCATGCGCTCCGGTGAGATGCTCGGCGGTACCACCTCCGGCGTCGTCGCGGACCGCTCCATGGGGGAGGAGAGGATGTCGTATTCTGGATCCCGCGCTGCGGACGGAGAAGCTGTATCGTCCTGTTCCTGCGTCTCGAAATCAGTACGTGCTGGCACGGACCGATGTGGCGCGGGAGGCTGCTTCGCTGGTGGAGAGGCCGCCTCTTCGCTTATTCGTGGTGGTAGTGGTGGTGGTGCAGTGGGGCCTTCATCGAGCTTGTCGTATCCGGAGTGGTGGTCCACCCACTGAACTACATCCACCGGCACCTCCTCATCTTCTTCACCCTCTTCATCCTCTTTTCCTCCCCACTTGGTCATGGTAGCCCCATTCGCGTCGCCGTTCCCCTCGCCTTGTGATAACGCAGAATGGGACTCCGCTGGCGCTCCATGTGCGGCAGGTTCAGACAGTGGAGGCGGAGGCATGGCGGTGTGCTCGCTCGGGTCGTAGGGCAACGGTGCATCGCCAGGGCCATCGTCCTCCTCTCCCCGCTCCGGTGTGCCAGAGTGGCTACGGTCCTCGTCATCGTGCTTGCCTATGCACTGACGGCTCGGTAGCTGCCCCACCTCAGACCGCTCTTGTGGATGTTGCGGTGACGGAGCCGTGCCATCTCGGGACGTAACGGACAGCACCGTTGGCATCGAGACGGAGGGAAAGGCGGCCGAGTCCTCCATGCCCCGCGGCACCGTCCCTGTCGCACTGGTGCTCCGTACGGGGAAGCTGGGTAGCCTTCCTGTCTCCCCAAGGGTGCGGCACCCCTGCACTTGTGGAGTCTCGGGCGATTCGGCAGCAGCGACTGGTGCCTTCTTGTGGGGGGAGAAGGTAAAGGGATCGGGAGTCGGGACGGCAAGCTCACTGTTCTCATCCGCCGACCTCGTTTCCAGCGGTCTTGCCTGGGGGGCGCCTCGTTTCGGAAGGGGTGTAGACCAAGCAGCTGCTGGTCCACGCGATGGGGATGCACGGCCAGGAGCGGAGGTATCGTGACCCTGCGCAATGGTCTTTACCACTTGTTCAATGGTACGCGCACCGAGGCCTAGCTGCCGGAGTGCGGCCATCACAGCACGGGAGGTGTCATCTATAGGCTCTGGTGAACCGGGCTCCGGGCCCTGACCTTGCGACGAGGTCAAGGTAGCGGGTCCTGGTGCCAAGGCAGTGACCGATGATGCGCACGATGTGACAGACGACGTCAGGGAGGAAGCAATGGCCAGCTTTGCGTCTCTTCTCTCTACTCCGTTTTCCGGTTGCGGATGCAGCTCCAGCTTCGGCGCAGGACGGCGCGGCACCTGTTGTGGGCTGTCGCCCGTGCGCTTCGGCCGAGTCACCCAGCCGCGCATCGCCGTCGGCGTAGGTGGCGGTGGTGTGGTAGGTCCGTGGCTGTGCGATGCTGCAGTGCGTTCTTCGCCCTTGCCCGAAGGTGCAGAGGACGAAACCGACAGCGCCAATGGCGCTCTGCTCGACTCCTCGTTCCCCTTCGATGCTTCCTTCAGCATGGACACCGCCGGCTCCTCTGCGTGTGAAGGTGACCCAGAGTGCCACGCAAGCGTTGGGACAGTTGCTCCCACATGGGTGCGGCGTGTCTCGAGCATCGCTGCAATATCCTCTTCCCGCCGTCGTGCCAACAGCGCAATGAGCCGTTCCGATTCCTCCCCCTCCTTGGCCATGAGACGGCGCCGTCGCGCCATGTCGGACTCTACGCGGGTGGGGCTGTCGACGCCTCCGTCCGCCGCTGCCGTGGACATGGCCGCAAAGGGGTACCGCCCGCTGCCTCCCGCAGGCTCCAAGGGGAGATCGTTTCCCGTGGGTGCCTCACCATGTCTGTACGTAGGAGCGTGACTCGCAGCGCTTTGGAATACCGCATTGGGTATGGAAGAAGCACTTGACGAAGCAGCATTGTGTTGTGTGCTGGCCGCTGGCCGTTGCGGTGGCGCTGAGTGGAACCAAGGCTGCACCGCCTCCCGTCTCGCTCGGGAGGCGGCGTCCTGACGATGGTCGGCTCCAAGAAAGATAGGGCTGTGACTTGTCGTTCTGTGGTGGGTGCTTGTATTTTCAAATGGCTTCGCCCCAAGGTCTCCTTGTGCAGCAGAGGAGGTAGCGGGCGAGGCAGCCATACGGAAAGAGGAAAGATCCGCAAGGGCCTCCCGGCGACGTGCGAGGTCAGCCAAGACCGTGTCCGCGCGGTCGAACCCTGGGTCCTGTGCTGACGGTTGGTATGCCGTGGAGCGCCACGGACTGTACGGAGAAAAAAGAGAAGAATGTGTTGTTTCTGCTGCTGCTGCTGTCTCTGTCTGCGTCGTGGTGCTGTCCCCTCCTTGCAAGATGGAGTTAACCATGGCGTCGACGTCGATGCCGCGCGTGGGAAAAATGGGCCGTGCCGCCTCCGCGGCTGCTGTGGCGTGTGTTGGTGTCACGGACAGGAAGGCGGTGTCCGGCACCGGCTCACCCAAGGTTGCATCAATGGCTCGCATCACGTTCTGCAGTCGCTCCCGCAGCTCATTCACGCCGGGCCCGCCCTCTCCCTTTCGCTGTTGCACCGGTACGCCTTCGCGGAGGGGTTGGCGAGACACCCCTCCTTGGCCAAGCCTGGCTATCCTCTGTGTGGTGCGCGGCTGGTCATCGGTGTCGCCCTCGTCATCAGAGGCAAACAAGATGGCGTCACTGAGAGGGAAGCTCATGTTCTACGAATGCCGCGGGGACACGGAAGCGTTAGCGTAGTCAACCCGTTGTGCTGTAGGTATGCCTTGACCTGCGTCGATGTCCAGTGTGATGAGCCGAACGGAATGAAAGAGAATGAGGAAGGAGAAGAAAGAAAAAAGTGTAAAGTGAGAGACCGTTAGAGGGGAGGGGGGAAAGAAACCAAGCAAGACGTCACCGTTGTCTGATGTTTTGGAGGAGAATAAAGAAAATATGAGAAGAGGGATCTAGGGTGCGCACGGCTGTCCTTGTTTCAGTAGAGAACGCGGTAGGCGTAACACACGCATAAACAAGCGGTAGGTGTTGCTACCAATAGATAACACGGTGAGAGCCCCAAGTGCCTTGTGTCCCCTGCTTTCCCCGCCAGGTGCGTTCGCCTTGCGGTACACCTCCTGCGCGGAAAGTGACGAATGGGTGCCGACGTGCTTTGCGACAGTGATGATGTTCTCTCGGTCACTGTAGCGTCGACCAGCTGGGCACACAAGGCAAGCCGTGAGAATCTACGACCGTGGTAAATGCGTTTCGAAGGAAGGTAGCTACAATGACAGGGGAAACAACAAAAAAAACTCTAACGCGTGCGAAAAAGAAAAAAGGAACGTCTAACGTGATTTGATATTGCGTGTACGTCTGTTTTGCCCCGCTTTGGGCTAAGACGCAACAAGTGCAGAAATGTTCTAGGGGTGCTGTAGAGGACCGCCCTCATAGTGGAAAGGAGTCGTATGCGTGTGGTTCGAGAGGCGTCGGAAAGCGGGGAAAGGAAGAGCAGGGGTGATGGCACGAGTCATGCTTTGTTTGCGTTTCTCAGGCAGAGAAGATTTCAGAAGGGGGGGGGCACCCCCGCCTCTACGCGCAGAAAGGTTCGACATGCTTCAAGCCAGTACCAGACACGCACCACTGAATCGAGAAGCGCCGAACTTTCCCAGAGTTCTGCCGCTATTCAGTGAACGCTCTCAAGGGCCCCTGATATCTTGCACGCCTATCTAGTGTTTCCTGTTCCTTTTCTCTTCTTTTTTGTTGCATTCTTTCCCTGTTTGGAAAAAAAAAACACGGAGAGATTAGGAGACCATGCACAACCGGCACGTCGCCATACGCATTTGGAGGTACCTGTTCGGCTCCTCTTTCCCTGGACGGAGAACCACAACAGATGACCTGACCGCAACACGTTCCATGGAAGAGCGAAAGAGACGGACGAAGAGAAAGCAATGAAGAGACGTTCAACAGCAGTGGTTGCCGCTAGAGCCCCTCACTATAGCTCTTCATTCCTTCCCCATTCATCACCTCATACACACACACACACACACACACACACACACACACACACACACACACACACACGCACACACACGCACCTTTCGTTTTACCGTTTGAGCTCAAACTTGTGAAAGACAATGGTGGAGAGGGTGACAAGCACGCCGCCCAGCACAAAGGCCAGCGTCGGCTGGTACCCCCAAATCGCCGAGCTCATGGCACCGCTCACAATCACGGCGATGCCGGTGGCAAATCCTTTGAGAATGTTGTCGGCGTAGCGCACCACGATGGCGACAAGGAGACCGCCAAGCGCGTGGATGGCCACCAGGCCCCAGGTGAGCCACACATCATAGTGCTGCCAGAAGAAGAACGGCTTTACAGGGCAGTCCTGACCCGCAGCAGCGCCAGCAGCAACAGCACTGTGTTTCCAGTCCAAGGGAGGAGAAGCGTAAATGTTGTAGTGCACGGTCTGCCCGCACATGGACTGCGCGCGCCAGTTGGGCATCACGTCCATCACCATCATTGTCATGAAAGCGAGCGGAATGCCAAAGAGGGAGAGCTGAATGTTGCGAATCGCAAGCGTCGGTGCGGTTGTCTTCACCACCTTTTCAAAGTAGACGCCCGCGTAGCTGGAGGACAGTCCGGAAAGCACGCACGCAGTGATGCCTATCAACGCATTCCCACGCACGTCGTCGCCCCCCGGTGCGTCTGTCGTTGTTGTCGTCGTCGTCGTCGTCGTGTTGACGGCAACCGGAAAGGCATCGTTTTCAGTCCCCCCTGTGAGGGCAGAGGTCACGGCGGCGGCGCTGGCGGCGGGGTTGTGCAGCTGCGTCACTAGGACGCCAAAGGTCAGCAACGCCAGCGAGAACCACTGCATCCAACTCAGGTGGCGATGCAGCATCCAGACAGAGAAGAGGGCCGCAGAGAGGAGCTTTGTCTGGGACCAAATTTGAAAGGAGACTGCATCCAGGTTGCTGAGGGCCACAAAGATGAGGAAGTTCTGCGTGGTGAAGAGCGCTTGTGGGACTAGCAGGAGGATGGTGTCCTTCTTGATGATGGTCGCCCGCAGCCGCTTCATGAACATGGGGAGAGACAGCAGCGGGAGCAGTGAAGCTCGCCTTCCTCCTCGCTTGGCATCACGCTTGCTGGGCGACGGCTCTGCCGACTCCGCAATGACATGCACCAAGACGTCACCGCGCCTCTCATCCGTTGTCATACTTCCGCGCGCGTCACCTGCAAGGGCCTGGTCGCGCCGTCGTTGGTTGGCAAAGCGCGTCGCCTTTTCTGTCTGCGTCACAGCTGTGGTGCCTCCGTTGGCATCGCCCTGTGCCGGCGGCGGTGTGGCTGTCAGCGTCACCGCTACCATGAGGCCAGAGTCATTTGCCTGCCGCGACCCGCTGCTTGGCGAAACCACGGCTGCTTCTCCGTCCGCTCCTCGTGATGCTTCATCGTACGAGAAGAGCACCAGGCACATGAGCATCTTCAGGGACTCCTGGTTGAGAATCAGGGTAGAGGTGTAGTAGTTCTCCTCTGGCGCCACATTGTTGCGCGAGAAGCGCGTCATGACAACGAGCAAGCTGTTTTGAATGACCAGCACAACGAGACTTAGGGAGGCCTTGGAGGCAAGGCAGCTAGGGATAATGGGTGCCATGGAATGGAAAGGAGCAGCGAGGGCCAATGGTCCAATCACAGGGATGTCCCCGTGTTCCGCCGTCTCGAAACGGTGCCTTCAAGGAGAAAGGAGGAAGGGGGGGAGATGGCAGTGCTAAAATGCAAGTAGATACCAGCGATCCAGGGACGCGCTCACACGCGGGAGGGGCAATCAGGAGGCGAGGAGGGGGAAGGAAAGGGAGGGAAGGAAGGAGCTCTGGGACTGACCGAGCGCAAGAAATGGGGGTGCACGTTCACACTGGTTCCGTCTGTGTGGAGCGACAACAGAGTGCAGTTAAGGCGACGAAGGGCGCCCGAGGTAGCGTCAGGAGGTGTAAGGTAGACGAGGCGAAAAAAAAAAAAAAAGCGGGATAGGATCGGGGGGAAAATGTAATGATGTTGGGATGAAAGAAATTTTGACGCAAGAATGAGTTGTTGTTTTTTCTTTATTTTCTCTCTCTTGCGCCTGCGTTTTGCAGGTCGTTGAAATCTAAACAAAAAAAAACTTTTAGAAGTTCAGAGATGCTGTTCCTCCTCTCCTTCTCTGTCTCCGACCTAGGACCTACGACTAGGTGTGTTTCTCTAACGTGCTCGCATGCAAGGAACGGGACAGAGTTGGTAATGGTATTATTTTTTGTTGTTGTTTTTTTTTGCAAAAATTAGAGTAGGGAAGAGGACATGTCGGTCGTAGGCTCGGAGAAATTACATTTTCACCCGAGCCCTCGCTTCACAGGGTGATGCAACGGTGACGGACATTCACTTTTCTCTTTTCATGTGTCTTCTGTGGGCATCCTGCTGTCTTTCCATCCCTTGAAAGACAGGCGCTTTCACCCATTCATTCCTTCCTGACAACAGCGTCCGCGACCCGCGAGGCAGGATACCGTCTGCTCCGGCATGCGTATTCCCTCCGCATAGATCCCTGTACCAGCGGCTGCTGCTTCGGACTTTACCCGACGTGGGTAAGCGCACGATAGCCTTTTTTTTTTTCCTTCGTGTGGAGTCTTTCCGTTTGTTTCTGTTTGGATAGGCGGCGACGCAAATTCGCAGACCAGAGCCATACGACATTGGAATGGACGGGGAAAGCAACGCACGGCATCCCACATCACGTGAGATACACGCACACACAGTGCAGACAGAGAGTGAGAGAAACATCTGAAGAGCCAGTGTCGCTATGCGATGAACGGAGCGTTGGGCCGAGACCCGTCGGAAGTAGAATACAGGCAAACATGCTAGAGCTATGATGGGGATGAGAGAGGAGATAAAAACGCGAGAAAACACACACAAGAAAAAAAAAAGGAAGCCGCTAGGTTTGCGACGATTTTCGTCTGCCACACATCGTCGGGAGCTTACTTCTTCGCCTCCGGAGGCGCCGGCTTAGCGGGTGGGTTCACCTCCTGCGGGAACCATTCCTTGGTCCAGCCAGTCTTATTGTCGTTGAAGAGCTTAATGCACCCTGCGGTGCGCTTCTCCATGTAGCCCGACGCCTCAAAGTAATCCGCGTGCGGTTCGTAGCCCTTCTTCACCGGTGGCGACGGCGGCACGTGCGGGCGGAAGTCACGCGTCATGGCGAACTCTTCAGCTGCCTTCTTGGAGCTAATATTCGCCTTGGCCATGGCCGTGTCGTTCGTCTTCTTCTTGTGGCTCATGTCCCCCTTCAGGCCCGCGAGCGTCAGCTTCACTGCATTAGCACTGGGGAACTGCGAGGTGCAGTTGTGCAGCTTGCCCGGCTGCTGGGAGTCTGCGAGTGACACAACCTTGCGCTCGTGCACCTCAGGGGTGTGCAGCTGGTACTTGTTGTGGTGCTCTGGGTAAGTGAAGGAGGCGTACACCTTTCCCTTACCAGGGGCGTGGGGCACCTCGCGGGAGAGCACCCACCGCGGGGTGAGGTGGGCGGCGGCCTTGGTCGTGGGGAAGAGGTCGCCGTGCCCACCGCTAAGAAAGAGCCGAGTGCGGTTCATGAGGAGCGGCTGAAATCGCTACGGTGCTAGTGAGGAGGGGTGGAGAGGGGGAGAGGGTAATCTGCTCAACGATGGCGTAAACGCTGTTTCTTGTCGCCGATGATATTCTTTTCTTTGCTACGGAAAATAAAAGCCTCCTGGATCACTTTACCAAGGAACGCTAACGTCAAGTGGGATGCGGAGGGGTGAGGCCTGTGTCCTCGCAATAATGCTAATACTAAATTCAGAAGGAAGGACGAACAGCAGTGAAACGTCTTCCCTAATCGGATGTGTAGATAGAGGACTGTCTTGTCTTGTGGGACGCGAGGGCTATCAAAAAAACTGCCTGTGTGACGTAGGCGCTGCACTACGGTGGGGAATTTGTTTTTCTTTTGTTATTCTTCTTCTACGTCGCGCGTGTCTTGAGAAGCGGTACTTGTGCGTGAAGCAATCCGCAAAAATAACGAAAGAGGTGTCATTCTGTTGTGCGAGTCTCGTCCATCGTCAGTTCGCAGGCACGATTGCTGCGTGCGCGACGGCAGCTTCGCTGAGCTCCGTGCGTGGTAGTCATTCTCTGTTGGGGGGGGAGGGGCAGGGGAGAGCCTACGACGCCACCTACCAACCCGCAGTTCCGTCTTTTTTTCTTTGCTTCCTCGACGACAAAAAACTGTTGCCGAGGTGACCTCCTCCGAAAGGTTCTCTCTCATTCGCCCCTTATTGGTCACCTCGAACAAGTGCAATTGTCTTCTTCTTTTGTTTCTCCGATATCGGCACGCAATGTGACGTGTGGGTGTGGTCACTGTGTGCGCGCTCTGGCGTACGATGGTATGTAGTGACGTGACAACGAGGCAAGTTGCGGGGCAGAGGCTCAAGTCAGTTCGCCATGACGCACGTGGTGTCGCTTGAAGGACCCGCCTCTGGAAAGCTCCTTTGACCGCCGATCACAGAAACTACAATGGCTCCAAGAAACCGTCACGTCAATCCAATGAAAGACACTTCGCCAACCAGAGCGGAGGCAGCAAAGTGACGGGCAATAACTTCAAGCGAAACAATACGACGGTAGTGTACAGAAAAAGAGCAAAAAAAAAAAGAAAGGAACACGTTCGTGGCACACTTTGGAGAAGAATAACAACACTGGCGTCATGATCCACACTCAACGAATCATCCGCCTGTCTCTCTCCTCCTCCACCACCACCTTCTCCTCGTTGGATAGTGCCAGAGGCTCGCCGCTACTTGCGCATCGCATTCACGCCCTCGTCCACCGCCTGTCCAAGCTTCACCAGGTCAATCTCCCCATCGCGCGACCGGTGCAAGCGCCGACGCATCCCAAACTTCCCCTTGACGAACGCGTTCTCGGGCAGCGGTGCGGGTTTATCGACCTGTGCCGCGTAGTAGCGCTCCTGAGCCTCCATTTTTTTGCGGTGGCGCTCCGACATCTCCTCGCGGTTGGATCGTCGCACCTGGAACATCTCATTCTTATCCCCGTGCTTGGGAGGCTGGGGTCCTCCTTGCACAAACCCGCGGCGTGCGGTGCACAAGCATGCTGGGCTGGCACTCGACACGAAAGAGAACGAGCCGCCGTAGAGACGAGTAGACAAAGCGGCGCTCGTAGCAGCAGCCGTGCTGCGATACCCAACAAGGCGAAACATATGGCGCGGGAACGTACAAATGTATTCTAGGAAGAAAATGAACAACGAGAGAGAAACCAATGGCGATCACCTTTCTTTGAAGAGAAATTGTCGATGCTTAGGACTTCGTTCCCTTGTAGACAAGAGTGACCTCTTGAGACAACACAGAGAAAGAGGGATCAATGGATATTCCCACGCAAGTTACCTTGACGTATTCACTGATTCTTGATGTCCTTTTTTTTTGTTTTGTTGTTGTTTCACCTTGGTGTATATCGCAGGACTTTGAATCGTAAACAGAAGAGAGAGGGAGAGAAATCACTTGCATGTTCACCAGTGAAAGGTGAGGTGTGCGCAGCATTTCATTCCGCATCAGGACGGATGCACACTTTACTCGCCGTGAGCCGATGGTGTCACTCGGCAGGACAGTGCATTTCCCCTGCGAAACGTGTGATTATCTCGTAACCGCCCTCCTCCCCTTCTATCATCTCTCACTTGCTTCTGTGAGTGAGAGCAGCAGGGCCTAGAGGCTATAGCCCTCCTTCTCACTCCCATTCTTTCCCACCGTCACGCAGCTGCAGAATTCATCTTCACATCTTGTCACCTTCCTGCTTTTTTTTTCGTTCTTTTTTTTTTTTTTTTTGAAGAGGTAAATTCAGAATGAAAATGACATCAAAAAGAAAAATCAGAGAAGCGCCAAGGGAGGAAAGACAGCCAAAGGGAACGCAACGAGCAACGAACACTGCCCCATGGGGGCTCCGATGCTTCAACCTTCTCCGAGGCTCCCTTCCGTTTGAAATCCCTCCTCTTGCTTCACGCTTCGTCTGACCTTGATCGCTTGTTTTCAGTGACTAAAACAATAGCCGTTACGAGTGTTTCGGAAGACGCTTCGCACCCTTCCATGGTGACGCGTGCGGTGCGTGAGGGTGAGGAGCACCCACACCACATGCGGTGCCACAGAAGAAGTGGCTTCCTTGTTTAAGAACTCTGCACTTTTATTTCTTTATATATAGACTTCTTCTCCAGAAGAACCTTTTTTTCTCCGCTCTCGGAATCCGGTTTGAACAAAAGGAAACAAAAAAATAGGCGTGAACTCAGGATCATCACAACATACGCAAACGCACACACACACGCATCTTAGTAGATGCGCTGGGGCTTGCCCATGGTGGACTTGATGTAGGCGGACTTGAGGTTCTGCCAGTTCTT